>JAPXFQ010000709.1:0-41603 GCA_028564705.1 Apricaphanius iberus | reverse complement strand
CAACGAACTCGGTTTCCGAGTCGGATTCCGGGATTACGACCCGGAAGTTGCAAATAGAACGCTCCCGAGGTCGTAAATACAAGTCGTCAACTCGTCGAGGGTCAGAGGACCCCGAGTTCAGTTATCAAGATGGCTACCACGAGCATCACACGTAAGTAAACATTGTGGTTTTCTTTTATTTTAGGCACTTTTGTCTTTGTTGTAACGGAATGCAGAAGTCATACACATAGCAGTGTATACGGTTACCTATATGCATGTTGTTACAGTCTTGTTACAGTCTTATTACGTGCTAAATACCACCCAATAAAATTATTTTGTAGCTTTGCTACAGACAAAGGAAACCTCATGGCTCATAGGCATTTAGACTATATTTTTATGTGATCAATGTATATCAATGTACGTATGTCTATATTTGATTAACGTTAAAACGTTTGAACACATAAAGATACTATTTTAAAAAGCATATTACACAAAGGACACAAATGAAACATCATAGCTGCTAACACATTACAAAGGCAATCGTTTTTAGTTTGTTTTTTTCAGTACTACATGTTCTTTCAAGCTAACGTGTATGTTTGTGTTTTAGTGTATTTATATGAGAACATGAAACTGTTCCTGAACTCCCAGAGGACCCTGCTGTTCCCCGGTCCTCTGTACCAGCGTGCAGATGACCCCACAGTTTACTATGCGGATGAGGACCTGACCATCAAGGTCAACCTTTTTGAAGCCGGTAAGATAACAGAAATAATCATCATAGTATAATCACTAGAATAACACCAGTAAGGATGTTAATAATGTTGTGCTTACTGACATATTGCTTTTTATGTGTTATAGGCTGCTGCCCTGAGGCACCCACTGCCGACACCCCCACAGCTTTGCCCATGCAGAAGCATGACTGCTTCACAAAGGAGCACACACTCTTCCTCATAGACCTGATGAGGCTACATCTGGAGAGGGAGGGAGAGGGTCTCCCAAAGTCTCTGAAGGACCTCAACAGCCGACTCAGGTTTGGCCGAAAGAACAAAAAGGAGATGTGGGCAGACATGGCATCCAAACTGACAGAACAGTATAAAGAAACATTCTGCCCTGACAAGGTGGCCAGGAAGTGGTCCACCTTGGTGGACGGCTATAAGAAAGTAAAGGACAATAACACAAACACAGGGAACGGCACCATGCGTTTCCAGTTTTACAGAGAAATGGATGAGCTGCTTGGGGCCCAACATGATGTCGTGTTCCCTGTTGTGGGAACTAAAGACGGGGTGGATGTCCGAAGACAGGGAGCAGTGGTTTGCAGTGAAACTGCCACTGCCCCCATAGCCGCAGCCACCACCTCCCGCACCACCGTCTCAGCCACCACCTCCTCACACACATCGTCACCTAGCCCAGCATCAAGCACAGCATCCAGCTCCACACCACCAGAGACACCCTGCACCACCCCAAGAATGCCACGCAAGCGTCCACGGGACGATGACCTCCTTGCTATCCTGCGGGATGCCGAAATTGCCAGCCAGCGGCGCCACCAGGAGGTCATGGACCAGATGCGGTCTTCCCAGTAGGGCTTTGAAAGTCTTATGTCACGATTGATTGATAAATTCTGAGTGTCTTTTCATCCTCCCTCTATTTTTTACATTTATAATTCAAATTTTTCATAGTTTGTTAAGTTGTATATATATTATTTTTTGTATTCAATTTTTTAATTATTTTTCTCATTTTATATTTTTTTATTGCCAATAAATATTTGCTTGTTTCTTACCAAAACCTTAATTTTTTCTTTTTTTGAAGACAGTATTTTATTTATAGTTCTGCATGTTCAAATTGTACACTACTGCCTCATAAGGCCATTCAAACAAACAACAAAACAAAATAGTAAACAGTATCCTTTTTAGTAGGGAAATCACCCAGTAAGAATAAAATAAATTAAGAAATCAAAGGGGAAAATACTTCAGATGACAAGTGTTAGTTTTAGCCATTTTCACCATAATGTCAGTCTTGGCCTGATAATCTAAAATAAGCAATAACTGGCCCAGCATTTTACGAATAAGTCCATTTACACCTGGAGTTTTACTGCTACTCTTTCCATCGAGTACACTGTCATTAGTCTATCTTTCCATTGATATTATATGGGATTGCAGCCATTTATATATTTGCCTTCATTTTCTCAAAACCATATTGTGGGCTAAAAAAAAGGTGAAGCCATCAATTAAGGGAAACCACTTTTATGTTTATAACTCAAAGTTTTTATAGTTCGTTAAGTTGTATATATAATATATTTTGCATTAAATTGTTTATTCTGTGTTTCTCATTTGATATTAACAATTGCAAATAAATAAAACTGTGCGCTAGAAAAAGGTGAAGCATTAAATGTAGGGAAACCACTTTTATTTGTACACAGAAAATAAAAAGTAAACATTAATCATGTTAGAAAGAGCAATTGCATTGTAACATGTATTTACAAGCTTTCAACTGTGAAAATGAGTCTATTCGTTGTGATCTTGCTGCCTTGGGCAGCCATGTCGGTGTTCTGCACATACGTCTGTAGCAGCAACACACATGTTGTGTAAGAAACAAGCAGACATAATGATCATGACCACAGTGTCAATGCGGGTGTTCTGTAGGTCACGTAGACGCCTCCATTTGCATTTCATTCTTCCAAAAGCATTCTCTACAATGACCCGCCCCTGGCTGATCTTCGCATTGTGCTCAAGCTCCTCCACCGTTAGAGCCCCATTGTCACGTTTTGGAATTTTGATGAATGGGAAGGCCTGGCCAGTGTAGGCACTATCTCCCAGCAGATAATGCACCCCCATCTTCTCCTGCCATTGTGTGTAGAAGCTGGAACTCCTCAGCATCCTGGCATCTTGCACCCTGCCTGGTGGTCCAGCAAAGATGTCGATGAAGCGGCCCCGATCATCCACAATCCCCTGAAGGAGTACAGAGTAGTACGCCTTGCGGTTCATGTAATCCCCTCCTCTGATGGGGGGCCTCTGGACCCTGATATGGCAGCCATCAATCGCCCCAATAACCCCGTCAAGGCCACAGGTGCGGTAAAAGGCGGCAGCAGAGGCAGCTTTCTCACAAGTATTTGGCCAGGAGATAAAGGTGTTCCCCATGCCTGACATGATGTTCAGAACTTGCAGGATGATTCTGTGCGCTGCTGACTGTGACACATCAAACTTGTCATACATCTCCCTGAAGCTGTTTTGATTGGCCATATACCACAGGAACATTAGCAGCTTCTTGGTATCAGGCACCGGAGGCCTTCCTTGAGTGTGATCAGTGTGTAGGCCGTTCTCCTGCAGCTTTGTCAAGAGGTACTCAAACTGGTGTTTTGAGATCCTCAAAGGACGAGCAAAGGTGGCATCACACCAGTTGAGCATGATTTCCCACTCTGTTCCCGTCTTGAGGATGATTTGTTGTCTGGAGCGCAGCACAATTGAGATCAATGCCCTGAGGAAAAGAAAAAACTAAAATGAATAAATGTTGTCTAAAATATTTTGCTCTGTTATATTGTTTCATTTCTTAAATAACATATGGCTAGAATCTAACTGAAGAGGGACATTCCAAACATCATTTAATCAGGCACGTCTATCAAAGAACGCAGACTGAGGCACCTTTCCTTGTTTCTTTGTCCTTTCTTTGTAACGTATTGTAGTACAGCCTTCTGCTAACAAAACCTCCGTTCAGAATAAACTTCCACTAATATCTTTCAGCCTCTTAGGTACATCTAAAAACGTATGTTACACATATATAAAGCATATTAGGCAAACATTTACCAGTGGTGCTAACGTTAGCAGCGGAAGTTTCACTTAACACTAGAACTACCAGAGAGCAGCCATTTGGCTTTTTCTACCTATAAAGCCCACAGGTAAGCCGAAAGGCTGGATGGCCCCCTGTGAACCTTCCTTTTGTTATGTAAACGGGGCAATCACTGGGACACCACAGGGGGGGGGATATGCTGAACCACTTCACTCAAAACACCTTGACATAAAATGGGGGAGGGGGAGAATCAGGTAGGAGCAGGATTGCTAACTGACTGTCTGAGCAGAATATATGAGCTGAATAAAATGTAATATATGTAGAAGGATGTAGACGTTATCAGAACCCTACAACACTGGGCTTCCAACATCCCCACCAGACACATAAGAAAAGTAATAGAATAGAACCACATCAAATAAAGCACTCAAAATCTGGGGTTATCCCAACTGGGCCTTCATGATATTTACTAATAATAATAATAAAAAAGTATTATCAGGATACAGTGTTAGAGAGTGGAAGTGAGTGAGACTTAGAACTTAGGCTTAAAACTTTATTGATCCCTTTGGGGTGACTCCCTCAGGGAAATTTGAGTTTTCAAGCACACAAAGAAAACTAAACAGTATGTAACAATGAGTGAGGTGAGTACATTTCAATAATCACTCACAATCCATGCACTGCCAAGCCGTCTCCTTTCTGCATTTGCCACATGTGTATTTGTAACAGCCTATACATCGCAGAGTGGCATGATTGCTTTTACACTGATTTTTAACCTGACACATTGCTCTTTTCCCAGGGCTAGGTTTTGAAGGTTGTAGCCGAAGCAATTGTTCCCTTTGTGCCTGCTTTGCACCCACATGAGAATGAGCCAACTCTCTTGCAAGCTCCACCAGGAAGTCCACCCGTCTCTCCTGCCTCCCGGTGCATGCTTGATAGAGCACATGTGCATTCAGTGCTGCCATATCAATCCTGTTATAGAACACAGCGACTGGCCAGCGCCGTGTTCCTCTGCGGACAGTGTACTCCCGCACCATCTGGTCCATCACATCAACGCCGCACTTTGTGGTGTTGTAAAGGGTGACAGTGTTTGGCTTCCGTTTGGTGGTATTCTCAGTCTGAATGATGCGGTGCATGCTGCTGAGAATGTATACTGTCTTCTTCCGTTTGGGCGCATACACCGTTAGCGTGGCACCAGTGGTTGAAAATACCTGAGTGGTGAATTCATCACGGTCCCTCTGTCTTGTTGATTGTGGAATTTCTCGCCGAATCCTGTTGACTGTGCCGAGGATGGTGGTTTTCCGGCTAAGCAGTCGTTGTGCCAGTGACAGCGATGTAAAGAAATTGTCCGTGGTAACATTTCTGCCCTTGTCCAGGAATGGTTCCATCAGCCTCATCACTACATTTTCGGACAGTCTCTCTCCACTGGAACGACTGGGGTCCTTGCCAAGATATGGGAGGACATTGCAGATGTATTTGGATTTCAAGTCACAAGCCACCCAAAACTTGATCCCAAACTTGTCAGTTTTTGTTGAAATGTATTGCAGGAAACAGCAGCGAGTCTTTGACGGGAAAAGCTGTTCATCAATGGTGATGTGTCGACCAGGGTTGTAGGATGTGATGCAGTTGGTGACAAACGAACCCCACACACCGGAAATTGCAGCAAACGTATCCGTCTTTGCTCGCTCACTGCGGGTGTCCTTGTCGTCAAAGCGTAGGTGTTGCATGATTTCTTGGAAGCGATTTCGGGACATAGTTGCCATGATCTGGGGGTTTCCCAGGTTTGCTGACCAGCAGTCATGCAGTGATGGAACCTTGGTCAGCCCCAGCAAGATAACAATAGCAATAAATGCCATTAGTTCAGGGAGGGCCATGAACCAGTCCACATGCTCCATTTGCCGTGCATGTTCAACAGTACAGTGTCGAATGGAACTTAGCATTTCCAGAGTGATAAAACACAGGAAGCTCTGAAGACGACTCAATAATATCATATCTTTGACATAACATAACATCACAGTGTGGGCAAACAGCAACAGTCAGTCTGGTTTTTATGAGTTGAGACAGGGAGAGACAGGAAAAGAGAAAATAGAGGGAAAGAGCAAAACAGACAAAAACAATGTACAAATTCTTAAATATAACAAATCAAATGTGTTTCGGGTGTATCTCAGTTCGAAAAAAATGTTACATAAAATAAATCTTGTACAGATATCAACTTGATGAGCAATTCTGTAAATGACTACTGGGCCTACCACAGATTTTGAGTGCTTTATTTGATGTGGTTCTGTTCTATTACTTTTCTTATGTGTCTGGTGGGGATGTTGGAAGCCCAGTGTTGTAGGGTTCTGATAACGTCTACATCCTTCTACATATATTACATTTTGATTCAGCTCATATGTTCTGCTCAGACAGTCAGTTAGCAATCCTGCTCCTACCTGATTGTCCCCCTCCCCCATTTTATGTCAAGGTGTTTTGCGTGAAGTGGCTCTGCATATCCCCCCTCCTGTGGTGTCCCAGTGATTGCCCCGTTTACATAACAAAAGGAGGGTTCACAGGGGGCCATCCAGCCTTTCGGCTTACCTGTGGGCTTTATAGGTAGAGCAAAAAATCCTGGGTCTTCTAGTGTTAAACATTACATCCAGTAGAACCAAAACTGGAATTTTCTGTAAATCCAAGTTGCACCTAATATCATTATTGTATATCTAAAAACTCATTTAGCTGAATAAAAACATCCTTTTCTATAATTTCCATCAAAATTGGTCAGTTGGATACTGATTAGATGTTCTCCATGATGTTAGGATCTGGTCTTAGGGAAGCCTGTTTCACCAGACAATGCTGCCATCAGTGCCTGCATTAATGCCAGCATCTGTGATTCTTTTGGTCATTCCGAGCTATGCTTGTGGCAGGGATTTGTGTTTGTCACAAAAGATCACGGTATGTTGGGATAAAGGGGGGTGGCGTCTGGGCTGTCAACCTGCAGGGCTGGATATAAACCCTGAGACCGAAGAGTGCCTGGTAAACTGAGAACACAGATGGACCTAACTGGTTTTTATCCTGATTGAAGCCCCACTGCTCAGGTCTTATGGCACGTTCAGACCGGGCAAAGCGTACAGGCATCAAACCACTTAAAAAGACGAAAGTTGGTGCTTTTAAAATTCAAACCCAGCTGCTAGCACATTTGTACTCTGTGGCGGCGCGTCACTACAGTACATCAGCGAGCGGGCGGGGATTTCTCTTCCACCGGGAAACTAGTAGTGTGTATTTAGTAAACATAGTTGTCCTAACCGGGTCTGTTCTAGTGTTAGCTAACATAAAGAAAGTTAAAGGAACATATTTAACTGCTTACCTGGCAATCTGATAACTTCCACCACCTCCAATTTTTTTTTTCTGAGTCTCCGACTCCCCAGCCTTCCAGCTCCATCTAGCCAACTCCCCTCTGATCACTGCAGAGACCCTGCTCATTGAGTAGCTCCAGCCGGCGGCTCAGCTCGTCCTCCGTTTTCCCCACCCTTAGTGCCGCCATCCCATCGCTGATTGGTGGCTGTCCCATGTCTGCTACCCCAAAGTTAAGTTTTTCCTACTTCATGCAGCAGCTGTGTGGCCCCCTTGAAGCTGCATTGACGTGCTGATATCAGCTATGCCGACGCATGCGCATAGCTGCATTGCAAACCCACATGCTGCATACACATAGACTTTGCATGTAATCTAGCTGCCCTGCTGCCTGGCAGCAAAATGCGGTCTGAACGTCCCATTACAGTGAGCTGCTCCAGCAGTTGGCCGTCGTTCACAGTGAACCATCTGCTGATCTGATCTTCAGCTCTACATCGCTCCAGTTACCAGATCAGCTGATACAGTGTAGAAAGGTGTACTGGTTTTTAAATCCTTTTTGCCGCTGGGGCTCAGCGCACTTTCAATACATCATCATGACATCACCCTATGTTGCAGCAAGGCGTGATGTTCATTCATAAGACCAGAGTTGCTGCAATATCCCTATCAAACATGCTGACATGTACGCCCCAAAATTCCTGCAACAATTTGCCATCTTGGCACATTCATAAGACACACCGTGCTGGGAATATTACCCTGATATACTGCCATGGTGTGCCCTACGAAAGTCCCCCCCCCCCCCGATTAGCAGAAGACAATGGCTGTATAAATGACTGCTCTACAGCGGTGGCTTCACCACGTTGGCAAAACATCTGTCTGAAAAGAGAAATTCACAATGTTTCACAGCTCACCCTCTAAGAGGACATGAAATGTCTTAAAAAGTCATGTTGGAATTGGGTCTAAAAGGTAGGTAGTTGGATTAACTTGAGAGAAAACTAACAAGGATCTTTGTGCCGACCAGGACCAAACTCTCCAGAGCCTTGAGACTTTTTCCCCAGAGTAAAACGTCTCTCTTTCTCTCTGTCCCCGGCTGTAGATCCGTGTGTCCTTGAAGGACTGGGAGGATGTGAAAAGCTTTGAGAAAGATGCAGTGGATGCTCAGCACCTTGACGCTGTCTACATACTAAAACAGCTGATGACTTGCAAAGCTTTCCTCTTCACTGCTATGCCCACACTGGTGAGCTGTCTGATGCAACCCTCGTTGAAGAAGTCAAAGGACTCAGATTCATATACACTGGTGTTCTGACTCCTCTCCGTTTAGCTTCTTTATAGGACAAAGAGGACTGAGGAGACGCCGTTGCTATGTGAGCAGTTCATGGAACGACCATCTCGTCCACAGGAACTAATAAATACTCAGCTGCTTGAGGTCAGCAGAGTACCACACAGCACACAGTTTCTCTCCTCCAGAGTTCACTTTTCTTATAAATGTTTTGACTCTCCTGCAGGAAATGTCAAATATCAACGAGCTGTACAGAAATATGAAGACATCCATCATCTCTCAGATCACACCAGCAGCAAATGGTTCCGTTAACCTGATCCATGAAAGAATTGTCCCTCAGCTCTGCAGCACTGTGCTGGAGTTCTACAACTGGCAGCAAGGCAGGGTGAGGTGTCATCATGGGATGGGTTAGAACATAATCACAGAATATTTCCTTCTGTCTGTAATTTTAACCAAAACTGATGGAAAGCAATAAACATGTCATCTAGTGAAGATTTGGTTAACTTTCAGGGTGATATCTAACTCATCTATGTGTTTTCATATACATATGAAAGAAGGGTGGGTACATAAATTACATATATGTGCCCACCCTGCTTTGTCTAGCTTTGGGTCCCTTGCACCCTAATGTATCAGTGCATCCCTAGTTAATGCTTCATGCTGCTTATGTTTTGTCTGCTTTTCCTGCATAAGAATTTCAAAGATTTCAACATTGTGATGAGACTGATTGAAAGCTCATCTTCAAGCTAATGCTAAAGAAGTTAATTAAAAACATCAATTACCTGGAGCCTAATGTTTCATTGGAAAAGAGTGTCCTTTTCCTCTGCCTGAAGGTCCCACTTTTCTCTGCTTAATACACTGTTGTGGTTTTACAATCCAAGTGTGGCTCTTTCCACAGATAACTAAATCCTTCATTTAGCGGTAACTGTTAGGTCTGTAGATGAAGCATCCTTCAGTCAAACAGACAGAGGAGTATCAGGTCGATGACTCCAACAGAGGTTTGTTTCTGGATCAACAACGATGCTGTCATATTGTCTTGTGCCTGCATTTACTTCATGCAGCACATTCAATATTGAAACAGGAGAAACAAGACAGTATGGCTTCATAAAAATTGTGCTCATTAAAAAAGGAGGGACTGAATGCAGTGATCAACAGGAACCTGACCCAGGTTGGTCTTTGTAATGAGCCACAGAATGAATGTGAACACTAATTCTGTGGTTGAAGCTTTAGTCACATTTTGCAAAAAAGCAGACAAAACCAAACTTCAGCTTCTAAATATAAATGCTTTTGACTGTACTGCCAGCAGTTGAACAAGACCTTTATTCAACTTCTGAATAACATAGTTGTTGCTCTTTGTCTTAAAAGCAAACTACTGATGAACCCCAAAACAGCCATGAGAGGACTCAGCAGGAGGTATGTTGTCTCATAATTCACATAGAAATTTTTTTAATGTTTATTGTTTATCAATTTAAAAATGGCTCCAATGAAACTCAAGTTAGTTTTAGAACCTTTGAATTTTCAAATTAACCAAAGTGTCCGACTACGTCACCTTGTGAACCAGAGCAGAGGACCCTAAACAAGAGGGTGAATGACAATATAAAGTTCTCTGCTAACAAGAACTGCACTGTTGGTAATTGAATCTTGGTTTGTGATCAAATTGTAGCAACAATGTTTTTCATATTTACATTAGATGTTGTTAAAATACATACTTCTATCATGAAGAGTTGTCAGTTTTTACAAAAAAACAGTTCTTTACAATAATTCAATTCAGTTAATGAAATGGTGATTCCCAACAAAGGTCATCTCATAGCATTTTAGAAAAGTAATTTCAATACAATTATACAAACATTCCTATCAGTTAAAAGTTTTCTATGTAAGGAATCCCAGCAGATTTTGATGAGTCATTGACGTGAGGTTGTGCCCGGATCATGCAGACTCCAACCACAGCAATTCCTCAGCAATCACTGTGTCAAAAGCAGCACTGAGATCTAACAAGACCAGAACAGTCACAAATCCGTTATCTGAGGCCATTAGAATATCAGTAGTAACTTTTGAGGCATCCATCCATTTATTAAAGATAGATTCATCATGTCTAGGATAGGGCCAGTAACCAGAGGGAACACATCCTTAAATAATTTGGTTGGTATTGGGTATAACATACAAGTTGAGGGTTTAGATGGAGATCATATTTGTGATAATTCAGAAAGTTCAACAGGATCAAAACGGTACAGACATCAACATGGTTCTACAGTTCTCTCTGATACTGCCATATTTACTGAAAGAGAGTTAATCATGTTTGGGAGAATGCCAATGATTTTATTTTTAATAGAATTTATTTTATTTATGAAGAATCCCATAAAGTCATCACTACTGAGAGAAGGGGGAATAGTTGGCTCAACAGAGCTATGACTCTGTGTAAGTTTGGCAACTGTACTAAAAAGAAACCTAGGAATGTTTTTATTTACATGATATTAATCATGTTAAGGAATGATTCTCTTCTTTTTTTAACCCTTGTATGGTATTTGGGTCTGTGGGACCCGTTTTCACCTTTTATCAAAAGAAAAATGAAACAATTATTTTTTTTCAAGCTGAGATTCATTTGCTTTGGCTCATTTTCTGTGAAGAACTTGAATCAGAACAAAAGTTCAATGACCGCATACTGTACCCCACCCCTACGCATTTAAATTACATACAAGGTGTTACGGTCCACTGGACGAATAAAAGTGTGGAAAGTGTAGGTCCTGTGTCCCTACACTCTGACTTCCTCCATTCTGGGGCTGATGATGGTGTTTTCTGCCCCACCTGCTCTTACATTCTACCCTCTCTCTTGCTGGAACCAAACTTTATTTTACTTTATTATCCAACCTGCAAATTAGGGCCGTAACACTAAAAATAAGGCTTTGTATGTGTGGCTCCTTATCACACCTGATGGGGCCTTTTAATTGATTTATGAAGAGAGAAAAGCATCTGATGATGTAAAAGGATCACATTTCTGAAAATTCAGGTTTTGATTGTGACTTTTAGGAAGAGGTTGAGCACCATTTAGAATCAAAAAGATGACGAGCAAACAAAGCCCACCAGATAACAAAGGAAGAAATGTGGATGTCAAAAAATAGTGAAATTGAATGGTCGTCATGCCCAAGAAATGAGCCACAGCACCGAGCTGCTAATGCAATAAGGATGCAACCAGAGCCAACACAGCTGGCAGTTACTCATGTGATGGACATCAAGTCCTCATTCGAGCTTTTCATCCAGGATTCCATCAAGAAAATGATTTTGGATTTCAGTAATCTAGAAGGAAGGTGTGTTTTTGGAGAGAGGACCAAATGAACCAAATAGATTTACATACCCACTTTGGGGTTCTTATCCTTGCTGGAGTTTTCAGGTCCACAGAAGAATCCATAGAATCACTGTGGAATGCAGAAACTGTCAGAAAACTTTTCCATGCATTAATATCTCAGGGGGGGAAAATCATGGTTATCTATTTCACATTTGTAAATGTCATTTTGTTCCCCACTCACTCCAATTGATTATAACTGATTTTCTTTTTTTATTACATTTGATAACAAAAACGAGTAGCACATTAGTACAACGGTAAAGGGCAAATATTAACCATATTTGCTCTTCATATGGCTTGTAATTGGGATGAAGTAGTAATAACAATAATAATAATGCATCAAACTTATATAGCGCTTTTCTGGACACTCAAAGACGCTTTACAAATTCCATTATTCATTCACTCTCACATTCTCACACTGGTGGAAGCAAGCTACAATTGTAGCCACAGCTGCCCTGGGGCAGACTGACAGAAGCGAGGCCATATCGGCCCCTCTGGGCAACACCAGTAGGCGGTAGGTGAAGTGTCTTGCCCAAGGACCAGCAACCCTCCGATAGCAACCTGAACCCCCTTAGCCACAGTCACCCTCGAAGTAAACATCTGTTGAGCATTATAACATATAATTGTTTAATAGTGTTGATTTGGAAAGCCAACACTCTAGTGGGTCCACCAGTCCCATGAAAACTGTCTGAGGAATATAAATACGAACATCACACAGGTTAAGGGGACTACACTGTCTAACGCCACATGCAATAAGGAAGTATTTTCCAGTTGTATTTACTCAAGCTTGGGTTAGAAGTTGAGGTTTAAACCATTTCCCAGTCGTGTTGCTGATTGACTGCTTTCTGTTAGCAGTGTTCCAACAGGGCCAAGCTCCTAGCATCCATAAAGTCTAAGGCTTATGAAGACCCATCAGAGGTACGTATTGCACAATAATTGTTGGTTATCCTTATCTTATTATTGGTGATAATGCAATATCACCAATATTGCATTATTGCATGCAATGGTGATAATGCACCAACAGAAGAAAACATGTCAACAAACTTTAGTTTTCCTTTTCAGGCTTCAAAGTCGAGGCGCCATCGTCAGGTGGAGGTTGATTTCCCTACTGAAGAAGATGGATCACGTTTGAGGTCACGTCGTTTTAGAGTTATGAAACCGTCTCTCCGAAACAGGACTACTAAGCAGATCATCATGTCGGGTAAATCCCTCAAATTACTCCAATAAAATTTATTTTCTGTCTTCAATGTTTTACCCTTATATGTTTTTACAAATCAGTCATGATCAACAAAATGTGGCTTTTTTGACAAAAAAACACGTTTTAAAGTGACAGTGTGTAGTTTCCTGACGATGGGGGGCAGTACATACCTAATAATTGGAAGCAAGCGGTACATTTGAGTTGGAGTGATGACAGATGGCCATACAGGCCAAAAATCACAATTGTGCAGTTTTTTCCTACTACAAGGCAGATAGTTCACCTCCAGAGAAATATATGCACCAACATGAGAAGCACGTCAGACTCTTTCATCACAGGCAACAAGAGCAGAGGTAAATGTGTGAAAGAACTATATTACATGAATGAAAAAAGTTTTCGGCATTTTGTAGATAGTATTCAGATTTTTTTTAATGAATAAACTGTAATGTTAGATGCAATTAGCTCAATGCAAAAAAATGATAAATTCCAGTGTAGTTTTACCATGACTGGCGCTAGTTTGAAAAAACATTACAGTAAAAGTTGTTACCTATCCAGCAGAAATCATCCGACCTCAGCGTGATTCCTCAGATTTTGTTGCTCCTTCAATTATTTCCATTTAGAGAATGTGATGTTGATGTTTACTCTAGTTTTCTGGTGGTTTTGATAGTCCCTATGGGCTTCTGCCTCTGACATAGAGCCGCGGGCTGGGACTGTGTCTCACTAAGGCTCAGACACAACTCAGAGCGGACTGCTTTGAGCGACCGTGGGTGGGTCATTCTGTCAGGGTTGGAGAAAGTTTTTTTCTTTTTTAAGTCTGTCCATACACAGAGTTTTTCGCTTAAACTTCTATAGAGGACGAGGTCATAGGGATGTAACCCCGTATCAGTAAAGACGTTTTGTCCACATCGGCTCATGCAGAAGGAGCTTCCACTATGTTGGCCCCCATACACTGTGACCCGCGCTCGTGTATGTTAGACCTGCTTTTTATGTTCATATGTTATGAAGCATTCAGTACTTTTCAATGATCCGGGGTGATTTTATTCATTTTCAACAATATTTTTGATGGATTTTTCCAGAGATTAATGGTAAAAACTACACACTGTCTCTTTAATTCCAAAATGATTTCTACAGTATAACCAATAAAATGGATGATGCATAAATATTCACCCCTTTGAAATACAGTGGGGCAAAAAAGTATTTAGTCAGCCACCGATTGTGCAAGTTCTCCCACTTAAAATGATGACAGAGGTCAGTAATTGTCATCATAGGTACACGTCAACTGTGAGAGACAGAATGTGGAAAAAAAAGTCCAGGAATTCACATTGTAGGATTTTTAAATAATTTATTTGTAAATTATGGTGGAAAATAAGTATTTGGTCAATAACAAAAATTCAACTCAATACTTTGTAATACAACCTTTGTTGGCAATAACAGAGGTCAAACGATTACTATAGGTCTTTACCAGGTTTGCACACACAGTAGCTGGTATTTTGGCCCATTCCTCCATGCAGATGTTCTCGAGAGCAGTGATGTTTTGGGGCTGTTGCCGTGCAACACGGACTTTCAACTCCCTCCACAGATTTTCTATGGGGTTGAGGTCTGGAGACTGGCTAGGCCACTCCAGGACTTTCAAATGTTCTTACGGAGCCACTCCTTCGTTGCCTGGGCGGTGTGTTTGGGATCATTGTCATGTTGGAAGACCCAGCCACGTTTCATCTTCAAAGCTCTCACTGATGGAAGGAGGTTTTGGCTCAAAATCTCACGATACATGGCCCCACTCATTCTTTCCTTAACACGGATCAGTCGTCCGGTACCCTTAGCAGAAAAACAGCCCCAAAGCATGATGTTTCCACCCCCATGCTTCACAGTAGGTATGGTGTTCTTGGGATGTAACTCAGTATTCTTCTTCCTCCAAACACGGCGAGTTGAGTTTATACTAAAAAGTTCTACTTTGGTTTCATCTGACCACATGACATTCTCCCAATCCTCTGCTGTATCATCCATGTGCTGATGGTAACCTTTGTTACTTTGGTCCCAGCTCTCTGCAGGTCATTCACCAGGTCCCCCCGTGTGGTTCTGTGATTTTTGCTCACCGTTCTCATGATCATTTTGACCCCACGGGATGAGATCTTGCATGGAGCCCCAGATCAAGGGAGATTATCAGTGGTCTTGCATGTCTTCCATTTTCTGATAATTGCTCCCACAGTTGATTTTTTCACACCAAGCTGCTTGCCTATTGTAGATTCACTCTTCTCAGTCAGGTGCAGGTCTACAATTCTTTTTCCTGGTGTACTCCGAAAGCTCTTTGGTCTTGGCCATAGTGGCGTTTGGAGTTAATGTTTGAGGCTGTGGACAGGTGTCTTTTATACAGATAACGAGTTCAAACAGGTGCCATTAATACAGGTAACGAATGGAGGACAGAAGAGCTTCTTAAAGAAGAAGTTACAGGTCTGTGAGAGCCAGAGATCTTCCTTGTTTGAAGTGACCAAATACTTATTTTCCACCATAATTTACAAATAAATTCTTTAAAAATCCTACAATGTGAATTCCTGGATTTTTTTTTTTCAAATTCTGTCTCACAGTTGAAGTGTACCTATGATGAAAATTAGTTACCTCTATCATTATTTTAAGTGAGAGAACTTGCACAATCGGTGGTTTACTAAATACTTTTTTGCCCCACTGTAAGTGCTTCATAGATGAATCTTTGAGTGTCAGCTGCAGTGTGGTACACAGTTAGTAGCACTTTTACCCTGCAGCAACAAGATCCTGGGTTTAAATCCCAGCCTAGGGTCTTTCTGCATGGAGTATCCATGTTCATGTGTGGGTTCCCCCTGGGTACTCCAGCTTCCTCCCACAGTGTAAAAAAATGACTGGTAGGTTCCCTAGTCTGTCTAGACTGTCCCTAGGTGTGTGTGTGTTTGTTGACCTGTGATAAAATGGTGACCGCTAGCTGAGCGCTAGAGAAATAGAGTTGGTTTACACACTAAACGCTCTGAGACCTGTGGAAGCTACTTTCTACAAAGAGTTAGGGAGTTCTAGAAAAAAATGTGGGCATCTTTAAGCACAACGCTGCGTACACACCGAATGCTTCAGGTTTACATGGAAAATCAATAGAGGAGCGCGATGAAGCGCGACTTGGGGTTCCGCGACACTTCAGAAACAGATTTGCGTCACGAAAAAGCTTTTCTGCCTGATTTGCGCGAACAATTCGCACAGGGAGTTAGACGCCTAATGTTATCCTCTCAACACGACCATTTACGCCCCGTTTAAGGTCCCATGATTGCGCAATCCAATGCCGACCTATGCATGTACTGGGCATGCGCGGGGAAAAACAAAAACACAGATTGACGCGTATAATCTACGTCACTGTCGGCGCCTACATAATATAAACAAGAAGCTCTAAGCACAGTTCATAATATCTCCTTGTCCGAAGAGAACAATGGCTGCTCAGAGGAAGAGAGAGTTTGTGGTGTGGACCGACGACGAGGTCAACTTATTATTAAAAGTGACTCAAAACTACAAAGCTGCCATGACGCTACAAAATGTGGACTGGGAGTCAGTCCTGACAAAATATGGCGACATTCTTGCACGCTTCAAGGAGTCTTATCCCTCGCCAGAGGAGGCCATTGCGACTGCAAAGGATTTTCCTCACAAGGAGGAAGAAATAACAAAAGGTATGTTTTTGTTTATGAAAAGATAAGCCTACAAAGGAACTTGTTAGTTTGAGAAGTAGCGTTGCGGCCATAGCTGGCTTCATGATAAAGACCAATATGGCCGCAACGCGTAGGACCATGTGCTTTTTATCAGGCCTTGCCATGTTTCATTAAAGCCTTTTTAAAATAATTTTTCAACTTCAGAGTGCCTCTGTAATTTCTCTTTTTGAACTTATTTTAATTGAAGCATGAACCATGAGTGTTTACGCGCCACTAATCAATGCACCCTTTTCATTCTTGAACAGCCAACCTCACAACGAAGCTGAAAAACATTCGCATTCGTTACCGACAGGCTGTGGACACGGGTCGGAGAAGTGGGCACGGACACGTGGTGTTTGTTCTAGACCGAATTTCCAGGAACATTAAAGTGCTGGCAACGCACATAACCTCACAGCAGACTCTTCCACTGCAACCACAAACACCATTACATTTAGGGACACAACGCCCTAATTCCCCCTACACCCATGTACGGCAATACAGGGCTGATTACTGGCCACACTCCTCTCCCAGCTCCCCATATTCCGATTACACACACACATATGAACCCAACCCCTTTTTACATTTGTAAATAGTTTTGTTTTAAATTGTGTGCAGTGTTCGTGTTCGGTGGTTATGTGTGATTTTCATTTGTTTGTATTTATTTTATTAAACCTTTGTGTGTTATTCCGTGTCTTGTTCATTCATAAATAAACCTGATGCCATTTTGAACATACCAGTTACAAAAACACGTTTACAAAATATAACCAGAAACCCATGAGGTCTCAACGCTTAATATTAATGCCCTGATATACAGGGTAAGTCAATTGATGTATTTTGTAAAATTCGCACGACTTAATGAAGATGTCAATATAAGTTATGGAAGTTTGACGTAACATCTGCCTAATATCTGTTGGAACGTAGTTGTGGTGTTGAACGGTTATGTGCTCTGACCCAAAAATGACGCTGCCTTCAAGTGCTCTGGTAATTATTGTAAATACCATAAACCAACCACGCAATTGCACACTAACACCCACTCGCGTTGTACTTACCACTGGAATTTTTTTTTTATGCTACCCGTTTCGCCTATGTGAGTTCAACTTTCACCTTATAACCTTAATAACGTTGCCTTTAACACTTGGTGTCGTTTATCAAAAAACAGTTTTACCCAAGTAAAGAAAGAGAAGCACTTGAACATGACGCACTGGTAATTTCCACTTGACAAGTGGAAAACATCATGTTTCCCATACCGCATGAAGGCAGCATACTTGAGACCTCATGGTTTACGTGCTTAATTCGTATTTCTGTAAGCAGAGCCTGATTATATATATTTTTGTATTTCTAAAAGATTAATGGAAAAACACGTTGATTATTTTTATTGCCAATTTAGGATTGATTCTGAATTCCTTTAAAAAAAAATCACATCAGAGAAAGGATAAAAGTATCAAATCTTTAATGAAAATGGCTTTGGAGAACACGGGTAAAACAACAGTTTAAAAAACCACTGTAATGAATTACGGGTCAAGGAATTTTGTCAGAACACGTCTCACTCTTTTGCCTTCATTTTCATTGTCCATCCTTGCAACAGACGCAGGCCTACTTGGTGGCTGAAAATGTTTGTCTTATTCGACTGCAGCAGTTACGGATTGTTCACTTAATCCTTCTTTCATGGTTTCACAGTAGTTGTGTAGAACAAAGCAAGCATAGATAACATGTGGCAAGTCATTTTTGTTAATTTCCATCGCTCGTCGCAGTACTCCAAACCGTGCTTTCAAGCGTCCAAAAGCACACTCAATAACCATGCGAGCCTTGCAAAGTAAAAATCCATAATACTGCTCTTGTGGGGAGGCCCCACCGTTGGGTTACTGTTTCATGAGATATGGCGTCAGTGGGTAAGCAGGGTCCCCCAAAAGAAACACGGGAACAGGGCCGTCCTCTTCCAACAGCTGTTTAGGACAGGAAGGTATAGTTCCATCTTTTAGCTCTGTGCATATAATGGAATTTGCGAAGATACGCTCATCATGTACACTACCAGGCCATTTCACAACAACATCAATAAAACAGTACTTGTAATCACACATTGCTTGTACATTATAGGAGTATCTGCCCTTTCTATTAATAAAACTAGTTGATTCGTATGCCGGTTGCTTTATCTCGATGTGTGTGCAGTCAATTGCCCCCAAACACTGTGGAATGCCATGGCACGAATAGAAATTAGCCACAAGATCCTGGACTTCAGTTTCTGTTCTTGGGGGCTTTATGTAGACTGGACCCAGATAATAAGTAATAGCTCTACAAACATCTCGGACAAAAACGAAAACTGATTGCATCGACAGTCCAAAAGCATTAGCTGTTTTTCGTAGTCTTCCCTCGTCACACAAGTAATATAGTGCACACGCAACCTTTGTGAAGACATCCACAGCAGCTCTCATTGTCGTCATCTGCTTCTCCAAATAAGGACGCAATCTTTCGCTGAGCTGGACCAGAGCTGACTGGCACATCTGAAAGTTTTCTCGCCCTTTCCTCTGGCACAACACGTTGTTGGAGAAACATATCCCACCAGGCCGAGATTCTGCCAGGCCTGACCCAAAATCGACGCTCGGTGTTAAGTTGTCGTCTCGCATATAATGTTTCTGGGAGTCGTGTAATCCTGCGTTGCCTCCTGGATCGCCTCCTGTGTCGCCTTCTCATCCGCAAGTAGGTTAGGGTTAACTTTGCAAACGTCTGAATTTTCAAAAGAAGAAGTAGCATAGCAAGACTCGTCTCCATCTTTGCTGTTGTCATTATCTGGTGTCGCGTTGTTGTCCTCATCAACTTAGGCGCAGCATTTGATTGACGTCGCTGCTCTGATTTAGCCGGGTCCCGGATAAGTTGCGTCCAGAGGTGCTCATTTAACCGTTGAGATAACAGTTAGACGGCTCTCTAATACTTATCCGGCCACAGACTAAAAACAAAGCCGCCTTAGTGTGGACGATAGGGGGATGTAGACTAAATACTTATACGTTTAAGGCATTATCCGGCTTAGTGTGGACGTGGCCATAGAGTCACAGCCTCAGCAGGACATGGAGGAAATACTGATAAACACCGTGGCTAATCACCCCGAGCTACATGACACAAGCAGTTTGCTATACAGAGACAGGAAAAAATAAATATTATAAATAGTTTAAACTATTTAGACAGGAATGCTCTTAAGAGGTTTGTGTGTGGCTCTTAAAAGAGCCGTTGTTGCTGCAAAAGCACCTCTCGGCCTAGAAGTCAGCCTTGAAACGGCCTCCTCACCTGGATTCCTGGTAGTAAATGGACTAAATGGACTGAACTTACATAGCGCTTTTCTAGCCACATTGAAACCACGTTCACCCATTCACACTCACATTCATACACCGACAACAAACATGGCTTGGTTTTTTTGGGGGGTTAAGTGCCTTGCCCAGGGGCACATGGACATGAACCTACGACCATCCGATTGCAAGCCAACTCTACTCTACCGCTGAGCCGCAGACGCCACAGTAGCTCCCGCAATATGTCCCACGCTGCTCAAATACTATTAACTTTTATTAACCGCAGACAGATGGACAGCTGCTCAGAAATGTAGTTGGTGTGTTGGCAGGTGAAGCTTGGACCTTCACGGCACAAACTGGGCGAGCAGGTCACGTTCTCCAGGCGGCGAGGAGCCGGTGTTTATGAGAGTGTGCTCGCTGGTGTTTATGGATCTTTCCTCCGTGCCTAGACTGTATCTGTAGCTCACCACACACCCCCAGTGCAGCGGTCCCAGCTCCACCGGAGGCCAGGCCGAACACGTAATCCACTCTGTCCTCCGTCAGCTCGGAGACCTCGGTCCATAATCCACCGGCAGCTGCACTCTGGCCGCAGCTCTGCTGAAGGTCAGGTCGCGCTTGAAAATACCATATTTTTAAAACGCGAGCAGTTCGCTTTGTACACGCTTCAAGGTACAAATGTGCCCACGAACAGCTAGGCGCATGTCGCACTTTTTTGGTCGCTTCTATCGCGTTCTGTGTTTACGTAGCATAAGGAGCTTTGCTTACACACATTTTGGAAACTGACAGTGTAGCCGTTGGATGGCAAAATCACGACGTGAAGCAGTCTCTGAACTAAGAATAAAAATCTGAATCTGAAGTGTTGCATTTAACAAGCATATCACAGTGTGTATTACATTTGTATTTCTTCAGATTGTGCAGCCATTGCACTACTTGGTACTATTTGTGTGAAGTACAAATATATAAATATTACAGTGTAGGATTTGGCAATGTGACCTACAATCAAAATTGCAGTATATTGAACAGTTTACCTTGATAACAGTGTGCCTACTTTCTGTATTCAAGGTCCGATAGTGGCGTCAATTACATAATGTGATGGGCTATTGCTATTGAATGGCTTCAAGCCATTTAATTCAGGTTTTATTTGAGGACATGAAGGCTCTGTGAGTGAAATCAGTCATTTTAGTGTAAAGTTGATTATTTTAGACAGAAAATACAGGAAAATCGGGAATCCGGAAAGTATTCACAGCGCTTCACTTTTTCCACATTTTTATTGTCTTATACCAAATGGATTAAATACATTGTATTCCCTTAAGATTCAACACACAACACCCCATAATGACAACGGAAAAAGAAATGTTTAGATTTTTGCAAGTTTATTAAAAATTAAAATAAATCACATGTACATAAGTATTCACAGCCTTTGCTCAGTACTTTGTTGATGCACCTTTGGCAGCAATTACAGCCTCAAGTCGTTTTGAATATGATGCCACAAGCTTGGCACACCAAGCCTAGTTTTAAAGACAGACAAATTGTCTGCTTCACGAACCAACCCTGGGAGCTGGTTCCATAGGAGGGGATCCTGGTAACTGAAAGATCTGCCACCCGTTCTACTTTTAGAAATCCTAGGAACTACCAGTAAACCTACAGTCTAAGAGCGAAGGGATTCATCAGGATTTATGGATAGATATAGCTGTTTATCATCTGCGTAACTATGGAGAAAACCAGGATGTCTCTACTCTATCCTGTCTAGTCTTCCAGTTCCTGCCGCTGAAAAACATCCCCACAGCATGATGCTGCCACCACCATGCTTCACTGTAGGGTTCGTATTGGCCTGGTGATGAGCGGGGCCTGATTTCCTCCAAACTTAACGCCTGGCATTCACTCCAAAAAGTTCAATTTTTGTCTCATCAGACCAGAGGATTTTGTTTCTCATGGTCTGAGAGTTCCTAAGGTGCCTTTTAGCAAACTCCAGGCGGGCTGCCATGTGCCTTTTACTAAGGAGTGGCTTCCCTCTGGCCACTACCATACAGGCCTAATTGGTGGAGTGCTGCAGAGACAGTTGTCCTTCTGGAAGGTTCTCCTCTCTCCACAAAAGAATGCTCGAGCTTTGACAAAGTGACCATCGGGTTATTGGTCACCTCCCTGACCAAGGCCCTTCTCCCCCGTTTACTCAGCTTAGAAGTCTGGCCAGCTCTAGGAAGAGTCTTGGTTGTTCCAAACTTTTTCCACTTACAGATGATGGAGGCCACTGTGGTCATTGGAACCTTCAAAGCAGCAGAAATATTTCTGTAACCTTCCCCAGCCTTTTGCATCAAGACAATCCTGTCTCGGAGGTCTACACTCACTTCTTTTGTCTTCATGCTTGGCTTGTGCTTTGACATGAACTATCAACCCAGGGGCCTTATATAGACAGGTGTGTGCCTTTCCAAATCATGTCCAATCAACTTAATTTACCACAGGTGGACTCCAATTAATCTGCTGAAACACCTCAAGGATGATCAGTGGAAACAGAATGCACCTCAGCTCAATTCTGAGCTTCAAGTTAAAGGCTGTGAATACTTATGTACATGTGATTTCTCAAGTTTTTTATTTTTAATAAATTTGCAACAATTTCAAAGACACTTTTTTTCACATTATCATTATGGGGTGTTGTGTTTAGAATTTTATGGGAAAAATGAATTTAATCCATTTTGGAATGAGGCTGTAACATAAAAAAGTGGAAAAAGTGAAGCTCTGAATACTTTCCGGATGCACTGTATTTAGCATTTACAATGGAGCACTGGTAGGATCAGCCAGCAGTGGCTTCAAGCGGTGTATCAACATTCTGGACATAGCGGGGTTAATATCTACTCTGACTGAACTGGGGAACGCTCTGGCTCGACAGTAGCTCCGCTACTAAAAGCAGTAACGTGGTGCACATTAAAGTCTCAAAGTATCCAATAACTCACTTTAAGCTCACTTTATTTGTAGCTAGTTGCCATTTTTGAAACAGGCGCTAGAAGAGTCTGAAGACTGGCTAATTATAGCGACACAGTCACTACGTTGGAGGGCTGCTCCCTTCTGGATGGGATGAAGTCACATGACCGTATGTAACCGGGTGACTCAAGCGAGCGGTCCTTGTTTTAAAGGGGTATGAGCACTGCTAAACTGAATTGCATCTTTTTAGTTTTGCACAACCTCAGATTGATGACTCAACGTAATCTTCTGGGATTCCTTACATAGTAAACTTTTAACTGATTGGAATGTTTTTATAATTGTATTAAAATAAGTTTTGTTGTAAAGTGCCCTGAAATGTAATTTGTTGTGAATTGGCGCTATAGAAATAAAAGTGAATTGAATTTAAAATACTGAATATACCGTCAGGGGAAAAATTACATTTGTAACACTTATAAATATATATTTTATAACGGCCAGTATGGCTGGGCGCTATACAGAACATTTGCATATGCTGAAATTTCTGACTGTTACGTCATTTTAAATTAAAATTCGGTATGTAAAAAAAAAAAAAAGATATGTTTTAGTTTAGTGGTGTTCCAGCTACTGTGTAGCTATACGTAGCAAGCGTTTAGACTCATCTACTGACTGTTTTTCAGAAAAACACGGCTAGTGACAAATAAACTGACATTTTATGGTGTTATTGGAAACTTGGAGTCTAACGTGGAACACATATGTTTGTTACTGCAGAGCATTTCTATCCCAGCAGCTCCACCCGCCCAGGTCCTGATCAGGCTGAGCAGATATTAAACCCCGTTGAGTTGCTGCTATAAGCCACCACCTGTTCCCACCTGTGCTCCGATGTAAAATATTTTCTATCTAAAATAAACAACTGCACACTAAATTCACTGATTTCACTCAGAAGTGATTACACAGACCAGATGAGGTGAGGAAATGACAAGGCTGAGTTTAAACTAGACTCTAAGAAATACAGAAAGGAGTGGCAATTAAACCCTGAATCAAACCCTGAAAAAGGACGCAGTTTAATAAAAGAAAAGGATGGGGGATTGGGGGGATGATGTGGTCATTTTTCTCTTCCACTTACTGTTATCAAGGTTAAATCCTCAATATATCGTGATATTAATTTTAGCTCATATCGCCCAGCCCTACTACAGTGACACTCCTGCATAATGCTACACAATAACTCCTGGCGCTGATCAAAGATCAGCTACTGAAAATGATGAAAGTTATGTTCTAGTCTGCTTTGTTTTACGCCCTGAATCGTACCTGGATTTAAATGATAATTAATAATGTGTGTTTTAGCTGTGTTGATCATGTGATTCAGAATTTATTTGCTTCTAAAAAATTGTAGTTTAAATGACAACAAATCAGAAGACTTATATATAACATCAGTAACATTAGATGGTGTTAAAACCCTCCCAAAGATCTTTTAGAGCTTCTCCATGCTGGCTCTCACTGACCGACTGCTTCTCGCCCAGCATAGCTACTACTTTCCACATGATCTGATTTATGGTAGTTTTCTCCACGTTTAAAGGGACTATATCATGCCATTTTACAGCTCTCCACTTCTGGGACAGACATATGATAAAATGTTACTGTTGGTGTTATATTGTATTTGTCCTAACATTTAACTTGTATCCTGCAGGTAATGTTAGGCTAAAAAATAGTGGTTTAACCTAGAAAAAGAATCACACACAGGGGTCGGAGAGAATTTGAAGTTAAATGAACTCTGCAGTGGGAGATAAAATAAGTAAAGTTCTGCAGAGGGAGACCAGGAAGATACTCTGTTTGACCGTGTGTCTGTTCTCCTCTCAGCTTCTCAGACAGTCTCCCAGCTCTGTGTCCTGATCACACAGCTCTGTCACTTGGGGCGCTTTCACATGGTACGGGAGTCCGTACTCGGGTACGGTATTTGGTCAAAATCCACTTATTTCGTACCATGTGAACACAGACTGTACCGTGCCAGAATACGGCCAGAGAGACATGCCTTGGAGGTAGTATCCGAGTCCAGGTACGAGCGGCCACGTATCATGTGAACACAACCCGTACTCTGGCCGTACTCAAGACAATAGACGCGCTCCATGCGGAAATGACGACATCGCCGGCCGAAATTACAGAATCACCTCGCGACCATACAAATACCAAAACAACGCGATTCAAGCATCCCACAGCAACACAGCAGGTTACAAAACGGCGGGTTTACTACAACACTCACCCTGTAGATGGCTTCAGGTAGCAGCTGACCAGTAGACCAGTTTGTTTACATTCTAGGCTGTCGCTCGTTTTATGACGTCGGTACTTCTCACTCCCTTGTTTGTTGGAGAACTAAGACTTATTTGTATACCGCCACCTGCTGTTTATTTGTAGTAAAGGACTGGATCCCAATACGGTCAGAGATCCGTGACATGTGAACAGAAAAAATTAGCATTTTCTCTGGCTGTTTTCTGGTACGGCCACACATGTGAAAACGGCCTTGGTCTCAAAAGGCCCTCCCACTGCAGTCTCTCTTTATTTGGTCAAACTTCATTAGCATCTTAAAAGAACAGGGTCTATACAAAGGAACATATGGTTGAAACCAAATGACATTTAAAAAGTACATTTAAACTATATGATAAAGAAATACACCCTAAGAAAATAATAAAACATTATTATTTTTCCCTAACATTTCCCCCCTGAAATGTGGGTTTTAAATGTGATCACGAACAACAAAAAGTTGAAAAATAGGTAACATCTCTAAAAATGTAAAAATATGAGAATCATAAAAACCAGACAACAAAAGGTTGCAAATAATAAGTTGCATCCCAAATTCAATAAATGTAATAAGACATACAACAAAGAAATTGCAAAAGTAAGTAGCAATTTCAAAATTATATTAATGTGGGCTTCACCTAGACATCATCCAATTAATCGCTACCTGAGCAGTAGGTTTAGATTAATGGAGTCATAAAAAGGTTTTTACACCACATCTTCTTCTTCATTTCTGTCTTCATCTTCAAGCCTCTGATTAAGAAGAGAGTATTGGAGCATTGTTAGTTATCATCTTATTCATCATTTGATTTATACATGGGAGAACACAACTAACAAAAATGCAGAAAAGTATCAAAATTACGATGAGTGGCATAGTTATTTTTAAAAGAACCTGATACCACCTACCAGTTCTCAGCCAGCCCATGAGATCCCACTGTCCATTACTGCTTTCCGATTACAGTACAAAGTCCACCTTCAAACGCAAATAGTGTCCAGAGCTACTAATGTTGCATCAGCATGGTTCTCATCGCCAGATTTTCAGGATCGTTGGTCAGCAGGTTGGAAATCTCGGCAAGGATTTCTGTGATGTTTTCCAAAGTCCACCAAACCGCCTTTGATGTCTGGGCGTGATCAGGTGTGAGGGAAAAGCAGCAGGGAAAGGAGCCAAACTGCATGTTGGCTAGGGGCAATTAAGAGGACTAGCCCTCCCAAACGGAGGTTTGATCGCTAGGAGACAGGGATGATTTTCTGCTGGGTTTGGGATCAGAAGCCCTGATGGTCATTCTGCCCTTTGAAGTCCAGAACTTCCCCACTGTCCCATGTCTAGTCCCTTAATTGCCTTTGCAATTTGCAGTGTGAGATGTGTATCCACGAGGGTCTCTCAGCGATTTTCGCAGCAGTGGGAGTGGCCAGCAAAACTTGAAGGGATCCATCCCACTTTGGGCTGGTCCAGTTTTTCCTTTTAATAACTTTTATGAAGACCCAATCTCCAGGCTTTATGGGCTTCTCAGGGTTCTGTAACACAGAAGGAGAGATAGACAGACTGTGTGTACTTTGTACTTCTTTAGCTAAAATGGTTCTTTTCATGTTCTTCATCTCCTTTTTGTAAATCTGGTTCTACCAGAGGGTAACCTGTAAGGTCTTCCATAAATGATTTCAAAGGTGATAAACCTTTGTTTGTTAGTGTGTTTCTCATATAAAGTTTTACTAGGTCCAAAACTCAGGCCATGGTTATTTTACATGTTTATAAGTGAAAGCAAACCAAAATTGTGAATCTGGGTGCACAGGAATGCTAAAAGAGGCATTACTGAGGTCCACTACTGTGAAAAACTTCCTAGTAGGACTCAGAGAGTTTAACAGAGTGTGTGGATAAGGCACATTAGGCTCTCTGGTCTGGACAGCTGAATTCACCATTCTCAAATCTTGAACCACAAGCCAGCTTTTCCCATCAGCCTTTTTAACTGGCCAAATTTGTGTGTTACATGGTGAATCAGGACATTTTCTTATGACATCTGTTGATAGTAATTCCTGAATTACTGGTTGAATTCCTAACTCTGCTTCTGCAGAGAGGGGATATTGTGTTACTGTGGGTCTAAAATGTGATTTAGCAGTTATTTGAACGGGAGCAATGGATGAGAGTAGGCCTACATCAGTGGGGCTTTTAGACCATAATGTGCCAGGGACTTCTTTGAGTTGATTTTCTTCCTCTTCAGTCAATAAGATGATTTCTGTTTCTGGTCAGTCTAGTGGTGCTACTTGAGTGGTGCAGTGGAGTGGCATGATAAGGGGCAGCCTATATAAACCTGTGGATTCACTGTATTGCCAACAGTCTTCTTTATTTTCTGGCAAAGCTTTAAAATCTGTGGCGTTATTTGCTTTTCGCACCATATATCCCAAATCTTTCCAACGTGATTTACTGCTTTTTGTCAGACATATATGTGGATCTGTATGCAAATCAAAGAATGGTTTAAGGCTGGTAGTCAGTATTACTGAGGCAGCTGAATCAGATTTTCAATCAGTAATGATGTGTGAGGTGCACACTACAGCAGGTGAGAGTTGCATAAAATAATCTTGGAACTTGGGATCAGGTTCAGGCCTCAGAGCCATAGTCACATGTAACTGTGATGTAGGCATGATTTGTTTGTCGGGGTCAGGAACTACTTTCAAAGCTGTGTCCATCATTGTTGTTGTGTCTTTTAGGTTTTCTTTAGGTTCAACTCGTAAAGAGTAGTACAGACCGAGACCCTGTGGTCCATGAGTTGTATTTAGGTAAATATCATTTACATTTCCTGTTCTCACAGCTCTCATGCCGTCTCCCACTGGGATAATGGAGATTTTTAGGGCTGACATTAAGTCTCTGCCCAATAAATTGAGTGGACATTGTGGTGAAATGACTATTGGGTTTTTAGAACTAAACCCAGTTTGTGGATCTGTTATCAACACTGGTTTAGATAAAAATGAGCGTGTAGTAGCACCATCTGCTGATTTTACTAAAATGCTTTTTTTAGATTGTGGCAGGTTAACGCCAGAGGAGATCACCGTTCTGCAAGCTCTGGTGTCACAAAGGAGCTCTATCATTTGTTCATTCATTTTAAGTCTTATGTAAGGCTTCTCTTTCAGAACATTAAGCAATTCCCAGGCGCCACAGCAATCCACCACCTCATTAGAGGCGGTAAAAGTATCTAGTCATTGCTGTGTGAATTGCGAGTGTTCTGGGTCAGTTGGACACTGTGTATGGATCTGACCTCCCCCTCTGGCCTTTCCTCGGCCTCTGCCTCTGCTACATTCGTGTGAAATGTGGCCTACTTCTCCGCAGGTCCAACACATGGGGGCAGAGTGACCACCTTGATGTCTCCATGAACCCTGGGGTGTGTATTATGTGTATTCCTTCGTGGTCTAAACCCCCTCCCTCTGTTGTAGTTGTCACTTTGATAGTAAACTTCCCCCTCATGGTCTTCTACCTGGGTGTGAAATACCTGTGTGTCTGAGTCTCGGGATTTTGGCTTCCTCCCCTTTCTTTCCATGACAACTTCTGCAAAACGTGCATTGGCCATAAGGGTGGTAAGGTTGCATATTTCCCAGGTCAGAAGGTGATTTTTGATCCAATTACTGATAGTGGGGTGGCAACTATGTAGCAAGCCATTACATAAATGTCGCATATATGGGCTATCATCATCAGTGTCTTTAGTAAGGGCACTGTGGATATGGTGTTCCTTTTGGTATCTGAAGCAAAAATCATCTACAGTTTCCCCAGGCTTCTGTTTTATGGAGCCCATATGCCCATAATCTGGTTTGTGTTCTGTGCACGAACTCGATTTGCTACTGCATCAAATTGTTCCTTTAATGTTCCCTGGAAATCATTCTGAAATTGCAACACAACTCCGGCCTCATCTCTTCCTGTATAATTTCCTGCTACACGGTGCCAGTCTTTTCCCAACGCTGCAGCCATAGCTTGTCCTAATTTTTGACCGTTTAACCGGTAGGATTTGACCACATCAACCATATCTTCTGTCCATTTGTCTGGATCCTCCTTATGGCTATTGATTTGTTCTACAACCTCTTTAAAATCTTTAAGTGACCATGATCTAAAAACATATCTTAGAGTGCCATCGGCAGATGGTACTTCGACCATAGGATTAACATCTATTGAGTCCTCTGGTTCACTCTCACCAGACTTATCCTTCTTTTTAATTCTAAGCCTTTGTTTTATTGAGGTACCAAGTGCTTTTTCTTCAATTGCAAATTGGTCTCTTGGGACAGGAGGATGTAGGTGTCCTGGGGGTGCTGTTGAGGCCGCATAAGAATCTCCAACAACCGCAGGGGGTTCTGTCTGGGTTGCATAAGGAGGACACATAACAAAAGCCCCATCGTTAGAGTCTCTGAGCTTTTTTATCTTTAAATTCTGCGTCCTCTGCTCTGTTTCATGAGCCCACAGATGGGCGATTCTCAGCTCTGTTTGTTTCCGTTCCTTCTTTTTACCCTTAGTGAGAAATGCTTTTGCCTCAAGAATACATACTAATTGCTTCCACTGATTCCCTTTTAACTTCCCATCTACTTTATATTTTTTGCGCCATTTTGTCAGAAACTGACGTTTTTCGGGGTCCTTTTTATGCATATACTTTGAATCTCCCTCTAATTTGTTGATAGAAACATGGTTTCCCATCTTTGCGTTGTGTTTATATAACTTTTAATGGATTGTATAAATTAGTCTGGTAAAGTCTGATGTTAGAATCCCAAAATAGTTCTAGGAGGAATGAAAAAGCAAGGACTATTAAATTAGTCTGTCGATGAGTTGAAGTTAGTCCTTGATTCTTTAATTAATTAAATAAAATTTTTTGTCATTTATTTGAGATTTTTAATTGTAATCAATTTCTGCTAAAACTGGATGGTATAGGTTTTTTACTCTTAGTGTCTCTTTTGTGCAACTGGATTGAGCCATTTTATGGCTTTCCTATTCTAAGGATGTGTTTTGTGACCTATAAATCCGTTCGAAACGTCTCTTGTAGTGCCCGTCAAACCGTACGTTTACACCGTTAGGTTTCAGGTTGGACTGGAGTACATAAAGATTATGTTCTGTGCCTACCTTCATGAACCCACCTGGGGTGCGGTATATCTTTTTGATTCTGCTGTTTTGTGTTTTTACTCCCAAACATTGGTGTACTTTATATCCCAATGGGGTGGATGATTCCCAAATCTAATCCGTTACAACCTTTTCCAGCGAGGTGGATATATGCTCGCAAACATAATCCGTTACAACCTTTTATTTTCGAGGTGGAACAGGCTCGCAAACCTGGTCCGTTACACCCTCGGTCTAGTAATTAACGCATTAATCACTTAAGGCTCAACACCTGATACTCTATCAGAGAGGCTAAAGCGTCCTTCCTTTAGGCTCAAAAACAGCAGAATATACCCTGACTATCTTAGAAGATTTTTTGTTTTAAATAATGGTGCACAAAAAGACGTACTCACAATCTCCCCCATGTACGAGTGATTCAGACCGAATCGATCGTACGGGAGCACGCGCAGGATGTCCTCGTGGAAGTTGATGCAGCAGGCCAGTGATGCAAGTCCTTCGACGAAAACCACCGGCGGAAGTGCTCCGTACGTCGGATCACGGCACCAAAATGTTAGGCTAAAAAATAGTGGTTTAACCTAGAAAAAGAATCACACACAGGGGTCGGAGAGAATTTGAAGTTAAATGAACTCTGCAGTGGGAGATAAAATAAGTAAAGTTCTGCAGAGGGAGACCAGGAAGATACTCTGTTTGACCGTGTGTCTGTTCTCCTCTCAGCTTCTCAGACAGTCTCCCAGCTCTGTGTCCTGATCACACAGCTCTGTCACCTGGTCGCAAAAGGCCCTCCCCCTGCAGTCTCTCTTTATTTGGTCAAACTTCATTAGCATCTTAAAAGAACAGGGTGTATACAAAGGAACATATGGTTGAAACCAAATGACATTTAAAAAGTACATTTAAACTATGTGATAAAAGAAATACACCCTAAGAAAATAATAATACAACATTATTATTTTTCCCTAACAGGTAATGTTGGACCATAAAGTAAAACGCCTCGTTTCTCTGTAATCCCGCCTTTGCTGCCCCCCACTCCCCTCCTCTCCCATGTAGAGCTGCTCTGACTGAGAAAAACAGCTGAACCTTATCACAACAGCAGTCCGACTTTAAAGTGCACCAAGTACCACAATTAAATTGTGCTTTATTAAGGCATCGGACGTTTGGCCGATTATTTTTTGTAAAAACCTGAGTTATTAAAGCTTATTTCGGCTGCTAAATCTACCAGGCTTTAGACAGAGCCGAAACCAACATATCCAAGTCCAGCAAGCAAATATTTCCAGCCGAGTATATAAAAAAGCAGTGGGTGTTCACTGAACATTCTTAGAAGCTACAGATCACTGAATTAACCACGAAATGCTGTTATAAGATCACATAAGCAGCTTGATAAATGGCTAACACACATTAGCATTAGCAAGTAGCCATTTACTTCTCTGTCCATCAGGTGTCTTTGTTGTTGGAAATTATACAGCTGCTGTTCTTTAGGAATGTAGAATAAAATCCTGTACTCCATGCAGCCAAAAGGGCGTTTTCACAGAGACATTTTACAAAGTAAAACTCCAAACAAAAAAAAGTTGTTTCAGCTGCTAAAACCGGAGCAGATATGAGCTTTGAGAGGGGGAAGGTGTGTTTGCAACTCTGCCACTGGTAAGATGCTCTGGGGCAGTGCAGACACCTCTAGCACTTCCTAAGTTGTTTTCCAGGAGAGGGCGGTGCAGCGAGCAGGATTCAGGAGGAATTTTCAGATATACGTGAATTAAGCCAAAAAACATTCTGGTGGGGTTTTTTATGAGAAAATTGTATTACCAGATGATTGAAAACTCCAAAAACTTGATTTTGACTGATATAGGCCCTTTAATGCTCATTCCTTCGTCCTGGAGGAACGATGTGAAGCTGACTAAACTCACGGCCATTTCGTTTTTTCTTCAGTTGTAGTCCGCTACGGGTTTTCACACAAAACCTAAAGTGACTTTTGCTGCGAGTCCGAAATCAGTGTTTTCTCTGCATCAAAATACATCTTTAAAATTCCATGGAACATTCCAGATGTGATCAGGAAATAACTTTTACCGCTCCTTCAACTCTCATTCATATTTTTGACAGTAGTGGACAAATGGAGAAGAAGTTGATGGGTAGGGTTTAGGCTCCCCGTTAGATCCAAGTGTTGAACTGAGACCAGTATTAGCTCTACCAACCCGCTACCATCTCCCTTTGCCTCCACCTTCTGTTTTACGTCAGACACACTGTTGCATAAACATTGTGTCACTCACAACTCTGACTCACAGTTCATATTTTGCACAGATTATATTTTGTAAAAGCAGACTTTAAAAACACATTTTCTTTCAGGCTTTAAATATCTAGGGATGCTGAAACTTATTACATTCTGTTGTATTTTAGTTTTTATTACTTCTAATTAGCTTATTCTAATTGTTTATCGCTTATTCTAATTGTTTATCACTTATCCTGCTGTTTTTATTTTTATTTTTATTTATTTTTACGTGTCCTGTCTAGCAGTTTGCCACTCAGAATTGGTGTCTGAGTAGCAAGTACAAGCACAACAGATTTAATTTCCCAAGCAGAGTATTACAGCGGTCTGAATAAGGTTCCCCCATGCAAGTGATTGATAGCTGGTGTAAGGAACCGTCAATCCGTCCTACAGGAATCGACACAGACATGAAGGAGGCAGGAGACGCATGCATCCAGAGTCCCACAGAGCGCAGGAGCCGCAGGCGGACCAGCGCAGGGGCGATCACCCACCAAGAGAGGACCAGATGGAAGCCCCAGGGGAACACCAAGCAGCCCCAATGCTGGGGCCCCGAGAGATCGCAGGGACGAGCCCACGGGCTCTGCCGGAAACCGGCTACACCAGGACGGGCCCGGAACAGGACATGGAGGCCACAGGGATCAGGGGCAAGCCCGCCCCTCCGCAGGGCCCCGACCAGGGACACACCGAGGGGGGTCCCCCGCCGCCGCCGGGCAGGAGGCGCCTGCAGCCGACCGACGGGCAACACACGCCGCCGCCACCCCGGACCAATACCAACCGCCAACAACCCGCCCCTCCACACACACCCACTTGCCAGGGAGCCACAGTAAAAGCCACAGCGGATGTACGCTTTCCCCAGGCAGCGCCCAGCCAGCACCTGGACATCCAGATCAACCAGCTCCCGGGTCCCCATGCAGAGCGCCAAGATCTGGGGCCCAGCCAATGCCGGACAGCCCCCCCAGATGAACCGACCAGGCAGTAGAACTCATGGAACTGGCAGGAACTTGGGCGCTGGGCACGTGATTGGGCACAAAATTATTGCCTTATTTTACCTGACATTGTTTGTTTATTTTACCAGTATACCGCCATGTTTACTTACGCACAGCTCTTGCGAGAACTCAGCAGCTCATCCCAAACTCTTATTTTGTATTTAGCCATTTTCACTCGACACGCCATGGCATCATATCAGGGTAATATTCCCAGCACGGTGTGTCTTATGAATGTGCCAAGATGGCAAAGTGTTGCAGGAATTTTGGGGCATACATGTCAGCATGTTTGATAGGAATATTGCAGCAACTCTGGTCCTATGAATGAACATCACGCCTTGCTGCAACATAGGGTGATATCATTATGATGTATTGAAGGTGCGCTGAGCCCCAGCCGCCAACAGGATTTAAAAACCAGTAAACCTTTCTAAACTGTATCAGCTTAGCTGGTAACTGGAGCGATGTAGAGCTGAAGATCAGATCAGCAGATGGTTCACTGTGAAGGACAGTAGTGGACCCATGGACCTGATAGTTCACTGTCCTGATTAGTGGAGCTTCAATCAGGATAAAAAACAGTAATGTAACAGTTATGGTTTCTGTTTACCACTAATTCTGTCATCTTGGTGTTTATTTGCCGGTATTAATGTCAGAATTGGCATTACAAACAGCCTTTTGAATGTCTTTAGTCTTGCTTTAAAGGCACAGTGTGTGATTTTCGGCCAGTAGGGGGCAGTGCATACCTAAATTATCACCAGCATGCGGTATGAGAATTATCTATTTGCAGCAACATGACGAGCACATCAGTCTCTCTTTCATCGCTTGGAACTAGTGAACAGGTAAAAATGTCTTTATGGCAAAACTTTTTTTGCATTTTTAGGGGAAATCAATGTTTTAATAGCGGGTGTGTTCCGTGCGTTTTGTGCGTCCGGGCTCTTGTAGAAGTAAAGACGTCATCTAATATGGCTTTCCCCTGAAAAGAGGACCCACGGCTATGTATTTTAAAACTGATTTTTAAGGTCATATTTTACAATATCGCCAATATTTTGCAATTAATGTGCTTTACGTAATTATTATTATTACATAATATTTTAATGGCTATTTTCAAAGATGTACTGCAAAAACTACACACTGTCAGTTTAAGTCATTTTATTGCTAACTATATACAGGTGCTGGCCAGTAAATTAGAATATCATCAAAAAGTTGAATTATTTCAATAATTCCATTCAAAACGTGATACTTGTACATTATATTCATGCAATGCACACAGACCAATGTATTTCCAATGTTTATTTCTTTTAATTTTGATATTTATAAGTGACAACTAATGAAAACTCCAAATTTGGTATCTCAAAAAATTAGAATATTTTAAAGGCCAATGAAAAAAAATGTTTTTTTTTAAATGTTGGCCAACTGAAAAGAATGAACATGAAAAGAATGTGCATGTATAGCACTCAATACTTAGTCGGGGCTCCTTTTGCCTCCATCACTGCAGTAATGCGGCGTGGCATGGACTCGATCAGTCTGTGGCACTGCTCAGGTGTTATGAGAGCCCAGGTTGCTCTGATAGTCGTCTTCAGCTCCTCTGCATTGTTGGGTCTAGCGTATTGCATCTTCCGCTTCACAATACCCCATAGATTTTCTATGGGGTTAAGGTCAGGCGAGTTTGCTGGCCAATCAAGGACAGGGATACCATGGTCCTTGAACCAGGTACTGGTGGTTTTGGCACTGTGTGCAGGTGCCAAGTCCTGTTGAAAAGTGAAGTCTGCATCCCCATAAAGTTGGTCAGCAGCAGGAAGCATGAAGTGCTCTAAAACTTCCTGGTAGACGGCTGCATTGACCTTGGACCTCAGGAAACAGAGTGGGCCAACACCGGCAGATGACATGGCACCCCACACCATCACTGACGATGGAAACTTTACACTGGACCTCATGCAACGTGGATTCTGTGCTTCTCCGCTCTTCCTCCAGACTCTGGGTCCTTGATTTCCAAAGGAAATGCAAAAATTGCTTTCATCAGAAAACATAACTTTGGACCACTCAGCAGCAGTCCAGTCCTTTTTGTCCTTGGCCCAGGCGAGACGCTTCTTACGCTGTTTCTTGTTCAAGAGTGGCTTGACACACGGAATGCGACAGCTGAATCCCATGTCTTTCATGAGTCTCTTCGTGGTGGTTCTTGAAGCGCTGACTCCAGCTGCAGTCCACTCTTTGTGGATCTCCCCCACATTTTTGAATGGGTTTGTCGTCACAATTCTCTGCAGGGTGCGGTTATCCCTAGAGCTTGTACACTTTTTTCTACCACATTTTTTCCGTCCCTTCGCCTGTCTGTTAATGTGCTTGGACACAGAGCTCTGCGAACAGCCAGCTTCTTTAGCAATCACCTTTTGTGTCTTGCCCTCCTTGTACAAGGTGTCAATGGTCGTCTTTTGGACAGCTGTTAAGTCAGAAGTCTTCCCCATGATTGTGGAGCCTTCAGAACAAGACTGAGGGACCTTTTAAAGGCCTTTGCAGGTGTTTTGAGTTAATCAGCTGATTAGAGTGGCACCAGGTGTCTTCTATATTGAGCCTTTTCAGAATATTCTAATTTTCTGAGATACTGAATTTGGTGTTTTCATTAGCTGTGAGTTGTAATAATAAAAATGAAAATTAATAAACACTTGAAATATATCACTATGTGTGGAAGGAAAGTATACAGTATAGAAGTTTCACGTTTTGAATGGAATTACTGAAATAATTCAACTTTTTGATGATATTCTAATTTACTGGCCAGCACCTGTATTTGTGTCTTAATTTGAAGCACTTTGGTCGCGCTTTGGCTGAGAAAAGATCTGTAGATATGTGATGATTGACTGATTAAAATAAAACCGTTTTCTGTGCCTCCTTACTGTGCGTTCTGTTGCCATGGTTACCTGTGAAACGCCCCAAATTAGCTGTCTTAGGTTGATGTAGAATATTAACTACTTTTAATGGCAGAAAGTGTTTGATCCAGAACCACCTGAGCATATTTCTAAGGAGAGTCTGATTTATAAAGTGGTAATTCTGTGCAGCTGTGGGGACTCCATGTTTGATAGATCTGAAACGTATTAGATGCAAGTAATAAAGTTTTTCGCTGACCTGAAGTACAGTTTCAGGGAGGATTCTACGCAAAGTTTTATAAATGTGAGCCCAAGCATGCATAGGATAGAGCGTATAGATAATGGATGGACCTTTGGCAGCAGCTACAGAGTGTGTATGTGGAAAGGTCTCAGTCAGGGTTAGATATCTGCAGTGTGACTTCATTCAGCTCTGTCAGGTTGTGTGGGGTTTGGCTGTTGATGCCCACGGCATGAGGGTGCCACCACTGTGCTTCACCGATGTAATTTTTAGGAATAGCTCTAAGAATAAAAAACAATTTTAGTTTTTTTTTTTTTTTTTTCTGGCTAAACATAATCACAATAATACTTAATAAAATATTGTAGTCTAAAAAAGAACGTACTAATAGCTGTAGAGCCCCTTGGTTCAAGCCTCCAGGAGGAGCCTGACAAACATGTTGATTCGGTCTAAGCTCTGAAGCCCTATTGTTCTTCAAATCTTATTATTCTTTCATCAATTGAATTGTCCGTTCTGAGGCCTAAATGTATATTCTTTTTTTCAGTTCAGTTTTATTTATATAGCCCAATTCACAACAAAAGTCATCTCAGTACAGTTATAAAAACATTCCAATCAGTTCAAAAATCCCAGCAGACTGCATCGATGTTAGTAACTGGATATTTTACTGCCCTTAGTTTCATTCTGAACACTATCTGGACTGGCAACAGTTAGTGTGGCTCCTGTAACCCCGTCCAAATCTGACCTTTGAACCTTTCAATAACTGATTGCAGATCTAGTTGCTTTAAAATTTATATTTTTACTTAGACAAATGTAGCTCATTAAAATTTATCCACATTATGTTGGACTGTTTGCGATAATCATCTGTGGCTGTTTCCCAGGTGATCTGGGGAAAGAAGCTGAGAGGACGACTCGCATAAATCACCTCGTTACCGTGGACACTGCCTTGAAAGGTTAACATCATGATGTGCATGTCCAATAATTTTTATTTCTTAACTAGTTTCTGTCTACATATTTACCCTTACTCACATTTCTGTTTTTTCTCATTTCAGAAAAGATGAGAAATGAAAGAAGAATCAGGTCGTAATTGATGAACTTGTGGAGAAGCAAAGCGTTTCAAAGTCACTGAGGTTTTGTTGGGATTTTTAATGTTTCACTGTTAGAAGTGATATTTCTTTTCTTAAATGCTGATTGGAGCAGTGCAGTCCAAGGTCGGCCCTCAAGGGCCACTGTCTTACATGTTTTAGAGGTCACCCTGTGTCAACACCTAAATCAGATGATGGATTCATTACCAAGCCTCCAGAGAATTTGAAGACATGTGAAGGAGGTCATTTAGTAATTGAATCACCTGAGTTGGAACAAGGACCAAAACCTGCAGAACACCGTCTCTGAAGGACTGAAGTTGGACACCCTGGTCTAGACTATTTCAGAAACCTCAGGTTCAGAATCTAGGCTGTTGCTACTTTGGGATTTTGAGCTGTGATGGATGGGGAAATTGATAGGACCAACCAGGAGTCAGGACTGAAGTTCACCTATGTCCTTTGTTTAAAATAAAACTTTTATTGTTTTGTAAAGACGCTGCCTATTTATTATGATTGTAGTGTCACTGTCCCTCTTCCCATTCAGGGTTTGTGATCCATAAACTTCAGCAAACCCGGTTAACTAGAGCATGCGCCTAGTGTCATACCACACAGAGCCCAAATAATCTGGTGCCTTATCCACACGTAGCCAGGTGTCTAATAAAATGCAGATATTTTTCTACAATTTGGCCTGTCATCCACACGTAAATGCAGATGTTCTGCACCAAGAACAAATGTTTTTTTAAACTCCGGCTAAAGTGAAGCTCTGCGTTTTCTCAGTTTTCAGTAGGTGTGGACAGATGAAACCAGAGTTTTTTTGTGCTGCAACGTCAATGTGACAAAAAAAGCTCCAAAATCACTTGTGCAACATGTTTCCAATCAGAACCAGCATTTCTACCCTCAGAGCTGTGTTGATATTATCGATTGTCAAAGCACCTTTTTTCCCACTTATTTTTACCAGCTCTATGCAGAAGTTAGACAGAAGAAAGTTGGTCTGAGCGGATAGGATTTAGGAAAACTACTACCCACTACAGGTTTGCCATATCTATGAATGTGTTTAAAAACACATTTATGTGTGGATTGGAATGTTTTTATATAGCACCAATTCACAGCAAATGTCATCTCAAGGCACTTAAAAACAAAAGTCGTTTCAATATAATTACACAAACATTCCAATCAGTTAAAAGTTTTCTATGTAAGGAATCCCATCAGATTGCGATGAGTCATCAACATGAGGTTGTGCCCGGATCATGCAGACTCCATCGAAACCAATTCCTCAGCAATCCCTCATACTGAGCATGCATGAACGCAAATGAATGCAAAAACACTCCTTTAACAGGAAGAAACCTCCAGCAGAACCAGAACCTGGATCAGTACAAGTGGTCATCTGCTACGACCGTCTCTGGGTCTGAGAAGACAGAGAAGGGACAGCATGGAGGAGGCTCTGTGATTTTGAGCATCATCTGGACCAATGTTCCCCATCCAGCAGGGGGCGTTATAGTTGAGCAGTGTACCAGACTGTGTGGAGCTTCTATGGGGAAAAAAATACTGAGAGAAAACTGGGTTAACAATCGCAATAACAGTAGAAAAAATATATCTGGAGAGTAGTAGGAGAAAAAAGTAGTGGAGAGAAGAAAAGTGGTCAGTCTGTCCACCAATAGTCTAAGCCTATAGAAACGTAACAAAAAAAATAGGCCAGGATAACCTAAGCCCTTCTAACTATAAGCTTTATCAAAAGGAAGGTTTTAAGCACAACAGAGTATCTGCCTCATGGACTAAAACTGGGAGCTGGTTCCACAGGAGTGGAGCCTGATAACTAAAAGATGTCCTGTCTAAATGTTTTAAAATAGTATAATACCTTACAACTGGTAAAAAAGTATACCTGTAAATTAAAATACTGTATTAATTAGGGGTGTCACAATCTCGATCCCCCCCCCTTTTTTTTAATCGAAATTGATTGAAATTACATAACGACCTTGCGCATCGAAATTTAAAACATGATAACGTCCTCCCACGTTTACATAATGTAGCGTCACTAGCGTCCCACTGGGACTTCATAGCAACAGTTAGCAGCCAACCGCCTATTTACTCAGATTTCCTCATCACAAGGAACAACACATTGCATTTTTCCTAACGAGTAACTTTCACCAGTTTTCATACAACTCACAACAACTGTTAATATTATTAACCACTACATCACAATAACAACATCCCCATGAACACAGCACACTTCTACAGATTATATTAGCTGACGCTAGCAAGTAGCTATTTGCTAAGATATAGTTAAACCATAGCTAGAAAGAATGAAGTAGCGGGACCGGAGCTAAAGCCACTCCTACTCTCAAATCATCAGTGAGGAAATTATGAGTTTTCCTTGAGTTCAATTCAGTTTATTTATATAGCGCCATTTCACAACAGATGTCATCTCAAGGCACTTTACAAGAAGAGTTATTACAATACAATGTTTAATTTAGAAATTAGAGAACCACAGAAGATTGCGTCGTGTAATTCTCAGCAATCCCTCACACTGAGCAAGCACGAAGCGACAGTGGAAAGGAAAAACTCCCTTTTAACAGGAAGAAACCTCCGGCAGAACCAGGCTCAGCACAAGCGGTCATCTGCCGAGACCGTCTGTGGTTTGGAGAATACAGAACAGAGACACAGAACAGAGACACAGAAAGAACAACAGAACTGATGCAGAAGTTTGTTGCAGGACGTGGAGAACTTTCCGTCACTGCAATGCCATCTTAGTCAGGGTCGTCAAGCAGGGCGGGTCAGGAGCACCTACTGTAGGAAGAGACTAAGAGAAAACAGGTTAGCGCTTGAATTGACAGCACATCATGCAGTTGGGGAGAAGTAGGAGAGAAAGTAGGAACAGACCCTAATAATGTCCTCCAACAGCCTAGCCTAAAGCAGCATAGCTACTAACATTAACCTGTCTCCTAGCTACTAGGAGACCTAGCTACTAACACTTTCTACCTGGCTTACATTAACCTATCTCTACCTAGCTACTCTACCTCTTCCTATCTCTTCCTAGCTTTTGACACTCTACCTGACTACTAACATTAACCTGTCTCCTAGCTACTAGGAGACCTAGCTACTAACACTCTCTACTTTCATTAATCTATCTCTACGTAGCTACTCTACCTCTTCATATCCCTTCCTAGCTTTTGACACTCTACCTAGCTACTAACATTAACCTATCTCTTCCTAGCTACCTGTCTAACCTGTCTCTAACTACCTATTAACATATCTCTAACTGTAAGCTTTGTCAAAGAGGAAAGTTTTAAGCCTAGTTTTAAAGATATACAAATTGTCTGCTTCACGAACCAACCCTGGGAGCCTGTTCCATAGGAGGGGAGCCTGATAGCTGAAAGATCTGCCACCCATTCTACTTTTAGAAATCCTAGGAACTACCAGTAAACCTGCAGTCTGAGAGCGAAGGGCCCTGTTAGGAACATATGGAACAATCAGGTCTCTTATGTATGATGGAGCTAGATTATTAAGAGCTTTATATGTCAGAAGGAGGATCTTGAATTCTATTCTAGATTTTACTGGGAGCCAGTGAAGAGAAGCTAAAACAGGGGAAATGTGATCTCTTCTTTTAATATTCATCAGAATCCTAGCAGCAGCATTTTGGACTAACTGAAGACTTTTAATTGTTTTCTGTGGACTACCTGATAATAAAGAGTTACAGTAATCCAGTCTTGAAGTAATAAAGGCATGGACTAGTTTTTCAGCATCATTCCTGGACAGGATGGTTCTAATTTTTGCAATATTCCTAAGGTGAAAAAAGGAAATCCTAGAGACTTCTTTAATGTGAGATCTAAATGACATATCTTGGTCAAAAATAACACCGAGGTTCTTTGCTTTATTACTGGAGGCTAATTTAATGCCGTCTAGGTGAAGGGGTTGACTAAGTAGTTTCTTTTTCAGAGCTTCTGGTCCAAAGACGACAACTTCTGTTTTATCAGAATTCAGAAGCAAGAAGTTTAGAGTCATCCAAGTTTTTATGTCTTCCAGACATGCCTGTAGTCTACCTAACTGATTGGATTCATCAGGATTTATGGATAGATAT
>JAPXFQ010000707.1:290000-428545 GCA_028564705.1 Apricaphanius iberus | reverse complement strand
TCAAGTCCTCCTCATTCACTATATCCTCTCGCAGGACCAATAGAAAGATCTGGGATGGACCAGTAGAAACATCTGGGATGGACCAGTAGAAACATCTGGGATGGACCAGGAGAAACATCTGGGATGGAGCAATAGAAACATCTGGGATGGACCAATAGAAACATCTGGGATGGACCAGTAGAAACATCTAGGATGGACCAATAGAAACATCTGGGATGGACCAGTAGAAACATCTGGGATGGACCAGTAGAAACATCTGGGATGGACCAATAGAAACATCTGGGATGGACCAATAGAAACATCTGGGATGGACCAGTAGAAACATCTGTGATGGACCAATAGAAACATCTGGGATGGACCAATAGAAACATCTGGGATGGACCAATAGAAACATCTAGGATGGACCAATAGAAACATCTGGGATGGACCAGTAGAAACATCTGGGATGGACCAATAGAAACATCTGGGATGGACCAGTAGAAACATCTGGGAAGGACCAATAGAAACATCTGGGATGGACCATCACCCAGTAGAAACATCTGGGATGGACCAATAGAAACATCTGGGATTGACCATCACCCAGTGAAACATGGACTGTGATCAGATGAATCAGTGATTCAGGGATTTATTGGGAGAAATGGACCAAAGAAGAAAATTATCATCCAGACTGTTAGCAGCAACACGTCCTAAAGCCAGGGACTATCATGGTACGGGGTTCTGTCAGAGACCTTGGTAAAGATAAATGGACCTTCTGTGATGGAGCCATTAATGCTGAAAGCTACACAGAGATGTTGGAGCCTCCAAGCCTTCCCGGGAGGCCCATGAATATCCAACAAGACAATGAAAAACCACATTCCACAAAGTTCTGGCTTTGTAGCTGTGTGGCTACTGGACCGGCCTGCCTGCATTTCCACCCGTCTCCACTAGAGGACCCATTACATTCATGAACAATAATGCGCTGCTGTTTTAAATATGCTACAGGTCAAAGTTAATTGAACAATGTACTGTTTTTTAGCTTGATTTTAATTTAACATACTGTCCCCACTTTTTCTGGGGTTGTAAAACATCTGGTCTACCAAGATCCAAGGTTCAACAAGTCAGTCAGAACCGCCTTATTTAACCCGTAGAGTTCGTTTTCCCTGAGAGACGTCCCGACCACTGTGACTCTTCAGTACAAAAACATTTCAATAATCACAAGGGAATTTAAAGGTTCCCGTAACTCAAACTACAAGTTTCTCTACGGAGTCATTACAGATTATTCTAGATGGTTTATTACAGTAAACACTAAATCAGCTGTTTCCAATCGTGCCATATCAGTTAGGGTGATGAAAAATGTACGCTGGATGGGTCCAAACGTGAGGAAAGTGAGATCTTGTGGAATATCAAGTCCCAACGTGTCTCTGAAGTATGTGTGTCGTCTGATGAACTGCCATTCTGAATAGTGGATGTAAACTGGGATCAGTAGGTTGAACTTCCTTTGTTCTCTTTTCATTTGTTTTAGGATCAACCAAATAATCTGGACTTTAAGCATCAACATTTCTGTAACAAATCAAAAATCAGACAGGAAGTGATGTCATAAACCTAGCTTTCAGAATCAAGCACGCAGCATCCTGAGGTGAGTAAACTCTCAGCACCGTGTGGTGGGAGATTCTAACATTATTATCCGATCATTACTGCAACATGCTGGTGAATATGACGTGTGTTGGAGCTCTGGTGGTCATGTCCTGGGAATCCTGGGAATCCTGGGAATCCTGGGAATCCTGGTAGGTCTGGCCCTTTAAAATCCAGACTGAGCATGAGTGTTTGCCCCAATAGATCCTCCCTCTGACTGTTTCAGACGTCTGAAGAAGGGAGTCAGCTTGGTGAGGATGAAGGATCAAACCCCGTCCCTGTTTGCTGCTCTCTGTGGAGTCGGATTAAAAGCTGAAGCAGTTCTCTTCCAGACTGAACTTCTTTTAATTAGTGGAAGCAGCAGAAGGTCTGCGATGCATCAGAGGGCTCTGCGAGAACTTGTTTGTGATTTACAGCACTCATCAGCTTAATTGGAGCTCGGATAATTACACATTAAGACACAATTAAACAATATGAGTCGCCCACTTTGGTCGAAGTCTAAATCAGAGTTTATGGTTTAATCAATGAGCAGATTTACAACAGCTGAAATTAGACCTGTGGGGGAATAAAGAAAAGGGAAACCCTGCAGATGTTGCAATAAGAGGCGTGATGCGATGGGCAGCAGCTGAAAACCTCAGGATTGAAAGGGAAGTTTTTAAGAGAAAAAAGGAGTAAGGTGTTTTATTTTAATGTATTTTCCTGCATTTTAAAGAAGCTTTGGTAGGAAATGAGGCACTATTTTCAAACCAAATGAGCTGATTATGAGCACAGATGATAACTTGATACTGAAAAACATGGTGACAGGATGCAGCAGTCTGTCAGAGAATAGACTTCTAAATACTCCTACTAGTTTATAAATCACTGAACGGTTTAGCACCAAAGGATGATGATGACCTGCTGTCACCATAGCAACCCCCCAGACAAATCAGGTCCTCCAGCTCTAGTTTACTGATCGTCCCTAGAACGAGAACCAAACATGGAGAAGCAGCTTTCAGTTTCTATGCTCCTCATATCTGGAACAAACTACCAGATGACTGCAATCTGTCTCAACCTGCGCTTTAAAAAAAGGCGGTTGGGAAAGCTTCTTCAGTTTCCTGCACTTTCCCTTCTTGGATGAAGGATGGAAGCCTGGCAGTGTCAAATCAGTGCCTTCCCAAAATCAAGCTTACAGCAGTTTTATACAAAGGGGTAGAACCCCAGTAACTTTCCACTCGCCCCACACTAGAACAAGACCCAACACCACCTCACAGCGTCTCTTCAAGCAAACATGAGAATCTGCTGGGATTCCTTACATAGAAAACTTTTAACTGATTGGAATGTTTGTATATATGTATTGAAATGACTTTTGTTGTAAAGTGCCTTGAGATGATATTTGATGTGAATTGGCGCTATAGAAATAAAAGTGATTTTAATTGAATTTTCCCTCCGAAGCTTTAAACAACAGCATCTGGCTGAGAAGGTTTCTGCTAAGCTTTACATGCTGCCGTTAGTTAAAGAACCGCTGAACTCATCTGGCCATCTTCTGCCTAATGAAGGTCCAGGAGGACAATCCTGTCTTCCATCACCACCAGCACCCCAGGTCAGAAGGGACATATTGTCCCTCCGGCAAGTTCTGGGTGTGCTCCAGGGTTTCTCTGAGATGGGACGCGTCCAGACAACCTACAATGTGCAAAACTCAGAGGAAGTCTAACGAGTACAGAGATGATGGTTGGAACATTAATAAACCAAGACGTGGAGAAGCTCCTCTTTTCACTAAGTTTAGGAGCAAACTGCAGAAACAGAAGCGACACACATCAGACGTATTATATTAAAACGGATTTAGTGGGAAAAACAGCCTTCACATTTCTGCAAATTAACAAAAAAAATCTGATAATTGTTCATTTTTATACCAGCCACATCACCAGCGCATTAATCCAACAAGGTTTTCTTTTTCTTTATTTTCTCTTATTTCTCCTAAAGCTGTTAAACTTTATGGTTGAACAATTCTTGAGTCAACAAATCACAAATAAACGGCATATTTTCTGAAAAATCTGTTAATGTAGACTAAGTTTAAGCTCTGATTAAATTAGAACCAAGGTAAAAGTTTATTTCCATCAGAAGAAGAGGAAAGAATGATGAACGACGGAGTTTTAGGACCATTGTAAACAAAATAAAAATATTTTGGAGTAAATTTCTGCCGAAAAAACATAGAAATTCTGATATTAAAGTCACATATTTTCTAGAAAGAAACGCCGGAAATTCTCTGTCTCAAAAGTCTTAAGATTAAAAAATTAAAAGACAGAAATTTTTTAGATTAATTTTAGGTATATTCTAGGACAAAAAGCGTAATTTTCTGATGTAGAAAAGAAGAAAATTTCAGAGAATAAAAAACTAAGACTTTTCTATGATTAACCATTTTAGCTTAGATAGTTCCAGGAAAATGGCCCAATAAGTTCAGCAAAATGCCAAGATTGGTGCAGTAAAAAGGTTCTGCTTGGATCAGGAAAAACATCCTGATTGAATAAACTGAACTGAATCAGCAGCCTCTGTAGAATTTTGTATTTTTTGAGGTTCATTTTTTCCATAATTTCTCCCTCAAAACTCAGAGGTGTCAAACTAATTTTCATTTTGGGCCACATCAAGCTGATAAATATCTTTAAAGGTCCGGTTGTTGCAGAAAGTATTGATAAAACTATAACAGAGTGTTAAAATCAGCCTCAACATTCCAAAAGTACGTCTTAAAATTAAATAATCCATAACAACTTTACATAATAAACACTGATTTTATTTTACTAATAAAATTGGATTGGGTTGCACAAAAATGGAACTTAAATTTTCTACCTAGAAGGTTCTCTGGAGTTTACAGGGCCACATAAATGGCCATGGAGGGCCGGATTTGGCTCCCGGGCCTTGAGTTTGACACGTGTCATAAACTGACTCCATGATTCTTCCATCTGCAGGTTTCTCTGTTACATTTGTGAAGGTATCCGAAACGTGCATTTAAGACTGAGATTTATCTGACTTCCTTATTCCTCCTGGGAGCTGTTGAAAGATTCTTTCTGGTCTCCTTCTGAGAAAAGGAGACTAAATTGTTATTTTTTTAATTATAAACTGCATGAAAACCATTTTACTAACCTTGCAGGGCTGAGGAGGAAGTTGATTCATCTGCTGCTGGATCCTTCGGGTTCATTTTTCAGCCAATCAATGACACCACGGTCAGGCAGAAGTACTGAAATAGTTTATTTCTCTTTTTTGGACATAAAACAAAGATAACCAGCCAGAAACGGCTCTGAGGTTGCTACGGTGACCGTCACATGATAACATCACTGTAATTATTGGATAAAAAAACTAAAAAAAACCTAAACCCAAAACAACCACTCTGCAACAGTGATAGAGACAATAAGTGCAATAAATGTTCAAAACACTCTTCAGTGCTGAGTGACAGAGACGTTCGAGTAAATGTTAGAAAAATACTGTGTTCCTCATGCTCCGCCCACCCGGACCAGAACCTGTATGACGTCTACGCAACAGTAGAACCTATTTTACTTTTAAAAAGTTCTGATTTGATCCTGGTTTCTTTACATTTTCCAAATAAAACAGCATTTTCAGTTGTTCCCGAGACTTTCCCACAGAGTTTTATTTGTCTTTTTCAGTCCAGTTGTGGGAACATGACAGGCAGATTGACAAAGAACTGGTTATAAATCGGATCTTCAGGACTTCCCCAGTTCTCCTAAAGCAGCTAAAGCTGAACTGAGATGCAGGCAGTTTTACTGGAGCTGGAGTCACCACTGGAACCAGTCACAGTAAGTTAAACTGAAGCCTGATTCATCACTTCACTTCCTTATTTATCGTTTCTAAGAATTAATACTTTTGGATTAAGTTGAATACTTTTCTGTGTGAAGTCGTACAGAGAGGAATGGGCATCTGAAGAGGCGACAGCGAGGTTTGTAAAGCTGCTGAACGTTCTCCATGAACTCCGACATGTTTTCTGTCTGCTACGTTTTTAACATATAAATGTTCAACATTCAGATCACAGTTTTTAATAATTAACATTTCTGCGAGTCATTAATGTGCAGCAACTAAATCAGAATCTCTGCATCCCATTTTAATCCCATTAAACTATGTTGGTAATATTAAGATCCATATAAATCAGGTGTCTAAGAAACTCCTGCAATTAACAACTACATCAATAATTTATCCATATGTGAAGTAATTAATATGTATATTTGAAACCAGAAGTTTATATACAATGCATAAAACGACACATCCATCTTTTTTTCTGATTCTATGTATTTGTTCATGCTGGAATTTTCACCTTAAACATCTTTGAGTTTATTTTTTGTGCAATATATGAGGTTGTTCTAAAAAATGATCAAAAAAGAAAATTAACAGATACATTAATTTAATAAGTAATTAGTGGCTGCTGTTTTTATTTTGAGCTGCCAGATGATCTGTTGCATAAAGATCCGACTTAAATCTGTTTCTTTGCCAAGTTCTCTGGGATTTGTCACCACGACACTGACGCATCCTTCGGTTTTTCATGTCTGAATGATTCTTTTGTTGGACTTATACAGAAAAAGCATAAAAAGTTACATCAAAACATTAAGAGGTCAATCAGAAAGCCCAGAGAATCATCAACCAAGATCAGTTTAAAACAGGAAAAACGTGAGGTGGGGAATCGGATCAGAACTTTCTCTGTCGTAAAAACTGCTGAAGTCTGCAAAATATTTTTTTAAAAATCACCTTAAACATATATACATGCAGCAGGTGAGCTACTGGAGCGAAAAGGTAAAAGCAGTATGACAAGCGACCCGATGAAGCCGTGCAACATTACAGTGCTCCATGTGTTTAAATGTCAGCTACTGTAATCAAACAGGATATGGCTTTAGTCTGATATGTAGAGTCCGATTATTCATTTGCCTTAGATGTGTTTGAAAAGCATCTAGTGTGGGCCGCTGTTTGTAAAGTTACACAGTCAAAGTTAGCAAGAATTTAGCTTATTTAGACTGCAATAAGGGACATAAATAGAGGTTCATTTTAAAACACATATTTTACTCCATGTTGTTTATTAATTTATAAATGTCACAGTTTAAAACTAACATTTCAAAGTGAATATTTAGTTCTAAACTAACCAATTAGCTTGTCTACTAAATATTTAGTCTTCAAACTAAATGTTTAACCTCAAACTAAATATTTAGTTACAAACTAAATGTTGTTCTGAGAGCTACTTATACTAATAATAACAATAATCATAATTATTATTATTACGTGTTCTGTCTGTCAGTGTGAAAGACAGAATTGACGTCTACAGTACTCCACTTGATATATATATTTGTAATAAATCTTTATTAGAAATTGTTGAGGGTTTTTTTTCTACCAAAATAAAACCGTTAAATAATAACTTGTTGGACAGACTGAATGTCTTCTCTTTAACATCGTTTATTTTCCTCCTAACATGTCCAAAATTTCAGTTTTAAAAAGTAAGAGGAGCTGTTTTAGCAAGACCTGGCTTTTATTTTGATAGTCCACTTCCGCTCATCAGCAAGTGAATTAGCATGTTAGCTAACTATTAGCTCTGGATTTCAACTTTCCAATAATAACTATGATAAAAATTGATTATCTGCGCTGCTGACAGATTGTAACACAATAAAACAGGTAAATCTTGGCTGGTGGTGGTCAGAGGGGGGCGCTAGTGTCTCTGGGCAGCTGTGGCTAGAACCTAGCATATCATCACGCGCGTGAATGGGTGAATAACTGCATGTAGTGTAACGCGCTTTGGTCCATAGGGACTAAGTAAATTAAGCACTACACAAATACAGGCCATCTACCAATTTTATATCCGTGAGAAAACTTGATTCTTTGGGTCTTGAACGCCGGCAATTATTAGCTTGTATTGCTAACGACAGCTAGCCTGATCGCTGAGAACAACCAGTACAAATGCTTCTGGTTTTTTAGCTTGGGTTGACATAAATCTGAGGCAGCGTACATTTAACAGCAGGCTACATCTGGGCTGTATGATTCCAGTTATGTTTGGGTATTTTTTAAAGGTATGTGTTGCTGATATTCAGAGGCTTTTGGTTGATGGATTTACAGAAACAGCCTTTTACGAGAGACCCAGCTTTTATTTTGATAGTTCACTTCCGCTTATCAGAAAGTGAATTAGAATGTTAGCTAAATATTAGTTGTAGATCTAAACATTCCTATACAAACTTTGATAAGAAATTGATTATCTGCGCTACTGACAGGTTGTATCACAATAAAACAGGTAACATCTGTGAGAAAACTTTAGTTGTTAAATGTCTGCCGTTATTAGCTTGTATTGCTAATGACAGCTAGCCTGATTGCTGGGAACAACCAGTACAAATGCCACTGGTTTTAGGACAGGCAACTGGAACACATTCAGCTGGGTTTCACATAAATCTACATTTAACAGCCGGCTACTTCTAAACTGTATGATTCCAGTTATGTTTGGTTTTTTTTAAGGGTTTTTGTTGCTGATATCCATGGGTTTTTGGCAAGTAAATTTACAGAAACAGCACTTTACTTAAAGGTTAGCAAGACCCAGCTTTTATTTTGATAGCTCATTTCCGCTTATCAGCAAGCGAATTAGCTTGTTAGCTAGATATACAGCTCTGACTTACATATTTACTGGGTAGCAAGAAATTTAGTTGGCAAACTAAATATATACTTTTGAGCTAAATATTTACAGACGTTCTTTTCTAGGGGTACCATCATTTTTGTCCAGGCCTGTTTCATGCATTTATTTTTTAAATAATTCTGTTGAAGCATGGATGAAAAGCAATGTCTGACTTTCATTGGTCAACATTTATATAATTTTTATTTATTATTACTTTTGTCAGATTAAAGTTATTTCTGTGACCATTATGAGTTTTTCTTTGATTTATTGAAGGGTACCAACAATTTTGTCCACCTCTGTATTTAGTTAACTAAATAGTTAGCTAGCAAGCTAAAGCAAGTATTTTATAGCTGAACAAATAAAATGGATGTAAATATAAATGTGAAAAATTAACCCTCATTTCTTTTCTTACAGGCTAAACAACCCAAATTACTGCCGTGCATTTTTGAAGGTGTAACTGTACAAACAGCACAGTCTAGACATGAAAAGCAGGAAACAGAGGATGGAAACATCTAAACTGTTCATCGTTCCAGGAAGGGGAATATAAAGAAAGGTGCATCTAACGATGGAACGGAAGATCCTGGATCTGATCTGAGATCATTTCAGCCCCGTCTGGCTCGTCGTGTTTCCAAACCTGAACGAGTCCACAGCATCTACCAGAGACGGTCAAGGGTTCATTTCCCTGAGCAAGTAAGACTTTGCTGCTACGTTGTGCTTCCTGACAAAGGTTTCATGCAGAACCCGACCTGCTGATGTCATCACCGCGGACGCAGGCTGAAAAATGCAGTTCTCCAGTGGATTCACTGAAAGATCCTCTGAAATATGTCCAAAATATCCACCGGAAAGATTCAAGTGTTCATGTCATGGCTGTCAGCATCGTGTGCTGTATTTCTGGGGTTAGAATGAACACAAAGGTGAATGCATGCAAGTAGATATAAACACTGGTAAAAGAAAAGCTTTACTGTAAACACACCAAAAATATTCACATTCCCTCGGCCAGGTACTGAGGTCAGCCGTCATCCAGGAGTTATATATTAATGAATGAAATCCACACGTTAAGTACTTTGAAATTGCCTCGATATGAGCGTAGAAGGTTTCGTTTAGATCAGACCTTCATTTCATTTTAAGATTCCAATCTTTAACATTTATAGAAACGTTCAAACTGGGAGGGAAAGAGAAAACGGACGTGGAGTCATCTGCCTAAATTTAAGGGATACTTCAGATTTTTAGAGGAGGGTTCATGTGGAGAAGGAAGTATTTTACCTGCTGCTCATAGCAGATGCTCCACAGCAGATGTGGGCTATCTTAAAACAACTCAAACATGTCAAAGCGTTTCAGGTGAAAGGATTAATGCAGTGTTTAAATTCTGAAACGTGAATGAAAGCAGCAAAGCTTTGTGGAAATATTATACAACATAAACGGGATCGTGGACTTTTGATCATCTGTGGAGGTAGTGCTTATACTGCTGCTTAATTTAAGCTCTGCATTTTCATAAGCACAATGGAATAAATATCTTCTGCCATAATCATCAGGTGGCCAAAACCTGGAGCTCAACGACTCAACCAAGAACAAGAACTGAAGGGAAAAAGACTCTGAAAAAGGCTCAAGCGTCTGGAGGGTAACGGTCCAGATTCTGAGCATTCAAAGTATTAGCTGGAAGTCCAAGAGCATCCATACAAAACTTATGTTTTTAAAACTTTCATTTTTAAAATACATATGACTCAATTTTTAATAGAAATGATGGGCCAGAAAAGGTGCAGCGTTATTGTTGGCTGAACATTTCTGCAGCTTTTTATGCCAATATAAATAAATATTCTTTAAAAATTAAAGCTGATTTTGTTTCTGCTGAGGTCACAGCTTTAATTTAAATGTATACCTCATAAATAATTTATAGATTTGATCCTTTGTGTGGAATTTTTATTCAAATAAATAAGAGCCTGTAGCATGTGCTGGTGCTAATGTTAGCATACTAATCTCAAGCTAGTTTTGAAGCAAATAAGGTTCATCAGCAAACTTCATGGTCCCACCATGCAATACGTTCAAATACTTCAACAAAAATTGCTCTGCAATCAAATATTAAACAAAATACGAACACAGCAACAGAAAATCAACTCTAGCATGCTAATGTAAACGTTATGGAGTAATTATTGAGGATTTTGAGAGTTTCTAAAAAGGTATTAACAGAGTAATTTCTCCAGACTCCAGTTTGTCTCTTTATCAGCCTGTCTTGCAGGATTTAACCGATTATTGTTCTAAAACAACATAGGAAAAACATTTCAAACATTACAATAATAACTTCGATAAGAAACAGATTATCTGTGCTAAATCTGTGAAAAAACTTGATCCGTTAGTTCTTGAACGTCTGCCGTTATTAGCTTGTATTGCTAACGACAGCTAGCCTGATCGATTAGAACAACCAGTAGAAATGTTATTGGTTTTAGGACAGGCAAGTGGCACACATTCAGCAAAAAAAAATGTCTGGCTGCAGACGACCTTTTTAGGGAGTTGATTTAGTGCAAAAGGAAATATTGACAACTAGAATCTGATTTAAGGGATTAAAATCTATGTCAGGGATAAAGACCGATGATGCCTGATGCCTTAGATTTTTTTTTTTTCACTGGGTGAATCCTGTAGCTGTTTATTGACAGTGTGTGATATTATACAGTCATAGCCGGTGTAAGAAATACCGAGCTACCTCTATCTGGTACTTTGTTCTCGATTTGAGGAAGAAGATTCTGGAGCTGAGTTTTAGCATTTAGCTTCACAGCCATATCTGAACAGCTGCAGACATCCAATATGGCGTCCAGAAGCTGAAAGGTTGTCGTTACTGCGAAAAGCCGGAGGAAGCCTTGAAATTTTGTCCTGATCCGGGAGCATCTTCTGGCCATGCTGGGTTTAAACTCTTGGACTACTACAGAAGTCTTCTGAGCGAGTTAAGGAGGTGATTCCGTCAGAATGTTTCAGGTTGATACGTTCAACTTCAGAACTTCTGGAACAAAAGACGGAGAACAGAAGAGGAGCTTTAACAACTAGTTAAAGAAAGCAGCAGGGGATTCCGAGGGTTAATACAATATATTCAGATGTTCCTACAGCAGAAAAAGCCTTATCTGTTTCACACATAACACTCGTAAAATAATTGGATCAGTTTGGCTCCAAAATACTGAGGATGGAATGAATTTGAATATAAGAAGAGTTTGTTTATTGCATCATCCTGAAATTACATCATCATGTTTTTCCTTACATTGAGAGGAAGTTGCATCATTTCTAGCCCAGTATTACCAGGAAACATGCAAAGAAAAATGTCCAAACCTGTCAAATGTAGTTTGTCAATCCAGGATGAAACCAGAGCGATGGCGACAGTAAAAATAAAAAATAAAATAAACTGTTTCATAAGAGCAGCATCCTCTAAAAGAGACAGGCACCCTGAAGTCAGATATAACTTTATAATCTTCATAAGCATACTTTTATGTTCTAGAGTCCAATGTAAGTCCATTTGTCCAACACCTGAAGCTATGATCTCAAACATCAGAAATTAGATGAAATTCTGTGTTGGGACTTTCGTGGAACTGAGCAGAAACCTCCAAGGACTGAAGGATTGTTGGGGAGTAAAATGGACCAAAATTCGTCCATAACAATTTAATGAATTAATAGAATCAGACAGAACTAATTCCATCTATCTATAAGATCCAATAATGACCATTAAACCAAAAGGAAATGGTGAGAAAAATATTCAATCCGAAAATCCTCAAAAAAACAAAGTTAGACACATAAATCATCCAGAAAAGTGTTGTCACTGGGTTCCATACCAGAGCACTGGTTCTCCAAATCTACCATCCTGTGGGTTTTAGATGCATTACTGCAAAAACAAAAGATTAATCGCCTCTTCAGCTGCCATCAGGTCTGGTAAAGAGGTCTTTATTTGATTTAGGAGGGCTGCAACAAGGGCTGGGCAAAACTTTTCATACCAAATCTGATTTTAATCAACAGTTTTCAGCTGTGTTTTCTTAAAAGGAAATTGCAAGTGGTGAAAAATAATTTAAAAAACATGTCTTTGTTTCAAACACCCCGACCCAGAGCTGAAACTAGAACTAAAACAAGCTGTAAAATATCCTTGTAAAACAAGATGGTAGGTCGTGGGCAGATTGGCATCACTCTGGGCTATAGAAATCAAAGTAGTGCATTAGTATATTTTTTTTTTCCAAAATTAAATCTCCATAAACAGAAAAATTGATTAATCGATACAATCCATTAATCGATACAATCGATTAATCCCCCGGTCCTACTTACACTCACTTGGTTTTACTGAGAAGGTGATGGGACCCACACACTGGGTCAGCACCTTTTGGACATGGACATACGTCAACGTAATGCATTGGTGAATTAGTAAATCTTCATAACGGAAAATTCAATTAATCAATAGAATCAATTATTCGCCCAGCCCTAAGTGCATCTAAAACCTGCAGGATGATAGATCTGGACGACCATGGTTTGGTGACCACTGCCCTGTAGGTTGCTGCTGGGGGATGTTCTACGGACTACTGGTTCATCAGACGGATCAAGATTCATACCCAAAGCTTCTGAGTTCCGCTTTAGTTTTTGTTGGGTGGTAATAACTGAGATAATTTTTCTTCATCTGAGGTTGAATCGACTTTAAAATCTCAGTTTGTTGACATTATTTTCATCATTGTCTCTGTGGTCACAGTCAGCACGTTTACATGCACATCTAAATCGAGCTAAGGGTTTCCCCGCTGTTGAGAGCCAAGCTCCAGTTTACATGTCACTCAGAAAATCGAATAATTAAAGGTTGAATATGAAACATTTTTCTCAAAAAGTATCTCTTTAAAATAGTAATAATTCAACGGGGAGTTTAGAGGTGTGCAGAATGAAATTGCACCCTTTCCTTTAAACGTTATATTTAACGTAAAATCATTAAAAAAGATAACTTTTTCCGACCGCCGCGCTGTATTTATATTTACGTGTTCCAGCCAACAGCAGCGCGGTATTATCGATTGCCAAATACGGTTGTAAACAACTGCCTGGAGCAACGAGGCATCTACTGTAGAAAATGGAGCACTCTGTAAGTTTAGCTGCTGTGTCTGAACCCCATAGATGTAGTGACATTACAAGATCTAAAACCAGAGTTAGTTTAGGTGAAGCCTACAGCAGATGGACACAAATGAAAAACTTTCACGGCCTCAAAACGTACGCAGAAATGGGGAAGTTTATCATGGAGAACGGTAAGAAAGCTAGCTAACGGCTAAAGTTAGCTGTCGGTAAAACAGATTTGCAATACTCGAGTGTATGACTTTGTCAGTGACGGCTGGTGGAATATTCTCCAGGGGGCGCCATCATGATGGTTAGATTAGTGTGCCTATATTGAGAGAGTGGCGAGAACTCGGTTTAGAACGTTTAGGACAATTCGGCGATCTGATTGGCTCAGAGGCGGTCACCTGCTTCATGGGCGCCACATTCGATACCAACTTGGCCAGTATCACACAGAAACAAATACAGAAACACATGAGTAGTGCATATTGAAACTGATCTGTGATTATCTAAAAATGCTGTCATGCTGTGCAGCGTTCGGGTGCAGTACGAGACCTGGAGGTGTCAAACCGTTACATTTATTACCTCTGGATGCAGAAAGGAGGAAATTGTGGGAGCACAAAGTCCGACGAGAGAAGTGGAAGGCCGGTAATTATTCTTTGTTGTGTGACTGACATATGATGTATGTAAATGTATGATGTATAACACCAGGAATTTTAAAATCTTCTGTTTTAATGTAATGAATTTCCATTGGTGTGTTTGCTTGCCTTGATTACTTGAATGCAAATAATAATTGAAGGTGACGGGTTTAAACACCTTCTAGAAATGGTAAACAAATTGAGATAAATCTATATGTAGGGTGACCATATTCTGATAATCCAAAAAGAAGACATCAACTAATATGGATTCAAGTTAGAAAATACTCTAATATCAGATTGTTGAGGTAAATGCAGTCAGATGCCATTTTCATCTCTCTCATGAATTGAAGGTTTGCTTTGAAAAAACAACATAATAATGATGCCGGTGGGCAGTGGATGCATTTAAAGTGATGAATGACGGTCAGTGAAACAATATGAGGTTAACCAGGACATTTTATGATATGTTACAAAATCCCCTCAAACATAATTTTATGGCCAAAAAAAGAGAACACTTCTGGGCAAAAGGGGACGTTTTGTCACTTTTACCAGCCTTTTTCCAAATATTTAGTTCTTGGTCATACATTGTTGATGCCTTTTTAAATATTGACGAACAATAATTTCGGCAGTTACGTGAAAGTTGAAGGTAAGATCTCCGATTTATTTCAGTCTGATACATAATCCCCATAGTAACGCTTTCAAAGATGGTAGCGAACATGGGGTCCATGTTTCAAGTTGTCGCCACTCTATCTAGGCACACTAGGTTAGATATTAGGGTTGCCAAACGATACATGTTTGTCCCTAATTAATTACAGGGTAGCTGTGAATTAATCCTAACTATTTAAAATTCATAAATATGATTTAAAAAACTAAATTTTTTTGTGTAAAAGGACAAATCCAATTACTGTAGCTATTTTTTTATGAAATAAAGGAGAGATTAATATGACTTTTGTTTTAAACTCCACAATCACACATGATCATTTTAACCTGTTAATCGTTTAGCCAGTTGCTAATAAAAACTAACATGTTCTGTATGTAAAGCTGTTTCTTATTAATGTTGAACAACCCTGATCTTCCTCTTAATAGGACTATCCTACAACAACAGAATGATTTCAGTCAGAGGCTTCATCAGTTTCTCTAGAACAGACTGATATGGTGGAGAAAAGGCTGTTAGATTTCTGCTGTTCTTTATTATTTCCACACAGCTGCTGATACAGGTTTGGGTGATATAAATGTGAGGAAGGAGATGATATGTGTGATATCATATGAAAAATAAGAACAAATGTAAGGTAAGGTAGAAATAACCAAAATATATGAATGAACTTAATACTTGGCTATCAGGAGCTGTTAAATATTAAATAAATCAAATACAATATAGACTTAGTAATAAAATGTCATAATTTACCTTTTTCCAAAATATAAACACTCAGCAGATAAATGATAAATTAATCATTCTAAACATTAGGACTAAACGCTCTTATTGTGAAGGTCTACACAGCTACTTCCTCTAATGATTAGAACTAATTTAAGTCAGAAAACATTATTTTAACTGAATAATCCGCATTTTTAACGCAGCGATACCTTACTATGAAATGTACTCAAGCTATACAGAGACCCAACATGCATAATTCATGCCCTAGCGCCCTCTATTGGCCAGCCACCACTGGACGTTGTTCCTAGATATGAGAGCACTGATCATGACCCATCAACCTCCACACCGAGTAAAATCCTCCTGCTCTTCCCAGTATAACAGGCTCACTGTCACCGCTGCGATGATTGGCTATTATAAAGACTTCTCTAGCTAGCTTTCTGTACTGACATAGGTCTCTGATCATACAGCTCAGTCAAATACGCACGCTGTGAAATCTGTCGGATGTTTATGTAAATTCTAAAGTATAAATTATGACTTTTATATGGAATAGCACCAGAAGGAGAGTGGAGGATGATGCTGGCTGGTTACAGCTACAAAACTGGCATCCAGGCGGCTTTTTTTGCAACTACAACCTCAACACACTAGACGTCGCTTTGGAGCCCATGTTCCATGTTCAACCTTTAAATGAATTACGTTCCACTCCCCGACGATAGATGGCGACGAGCGCCCCTACGTGTTAGCCTTACAGCGGTTAGCTTCGAGCTGCATTCAGGCAGTAAACAGAGGCTGGTGGGAGTGAAGCAGACAGATTCAAAGCAGGACATTTACGATAACAAACCATCGTCTCTTCATCAGTCCGAACATGCACTGCTGGGCCGCTTACGTTCGTCTTATGATATTCTACTGTTGTTGTTGCTGAGTCTCATTTCCACGTGCGAGTACAGGCGGGGGGTGGCGGGGTGTTGGTTGCTGAGAAGTCCGATTCCCAATTATCTCGGTAGCTTAGTCGAGCTTCTGCAATTACAGTTCGGTTTGATTCAAGCCGGAATAAGATGTTAAAATGCAGTTTAAAAGTCTGACTTCAGTCGGACTAAGGTAATAATTCGACTTTTTCTTGTTGCATGTAAACATACATTATGAGCTGATCCAAATATGAACTGCGTTGTGCAAAGATGATGATCAGAATCTACTTTGGTGATGCAGCTTATATCGGAGGACTTCCTCCTCCTGACACACACTCATATATGGCAGCGTTAATGTGCTGCAGTCAGACGGAGGTAATGTTTAGGAAACCAGTGTTAGTCGAGTGTTCAGCTGCCTGCAGCCATTAGGCTCGTCCCCCTCTCTGTGAAGATGGAAATTTAATGGGATGGCGCTTTTTAAGCACAGTTTAGCTTTCAGGAAGCTTCTATATTTTAGAGTGGAAGAAGTTTTATTAGCGCCTACAGCTAAATGTTTGCAGCTGCAGAATGCGAGGAAGACTGAAACAGATTGCACAATCATCCCAAGGAAAACAGAGCTTCAGCTCAGCGTCACTCTTCATTGTTCAAAGCAATGACAACTTGTATTTAAGTGACACAACTCTGTGATTGTGTGAGTGAACGAGTGAAACAAGCGCACTCCACAGTATCTTACAGTTAGCGAGCTGAAGTCTAGTCTGTTCTTTCGGTTGGTTCGATGTGCCTCGAGTTTTGGGTTTGGTATGAGTCAGCTTCTTTGGTTCCGTCCCACCTGGAAAAGAACAAACACCGTCATTTTTAAAATTAATGTACTTTAGAAATGTTAAACAGTCCGATGCACATGGTTGTCACGCTTTAAAGACGTCCGGAGACAGAGCTGTGAGAAATCAGAGTTTAAGGCTTATTTACAAAGCCACACCTCCCAATAATAGTTCTGAAGGGCTCAAAACCACATCAGAACTTCTAATTCTGGCATCAGTTTAGGTCCAAAAACTAAGATTTGAGAGATTTTGTTTAGGAATGCAGCAATGCAACTTTTTCCAACTGATACGACACCAATAGATGGATCTGAGTACTTCCCAGTGACGAGTGCTAATACCGACACTTCTACCAGAAAAAAAAATGCAATGAGTTAGAAGAAAGATTTCATTTTCTTCTCTGCTTGTGATAACAAATGATGGTGAATTAGATAAAAAGTAATCTATTAATAAAAGTTGAAGTCAAAAATAAACATTTTCTTTGAAATTATTGCAGAGTTTCCACATTTAAATATTGGTTCATGGTATAAGTTATCTAACCAGTACCGATACGAGTACATTAGAAGGGTACCAGGATCGGTGCATCCCTAGTTTCACTGTGTTCATATGGGGTTTATAATAGAATAGAATTTAGTTTAGGCTGTTTAAACTATAGAGAAAAAAACAAAGAACTTCTTATTTCCTACTCTTTTTGCTACTTTTAGCATGAACTCATTCTATAGCTTACTTGTATATGTTTTAACTCACATGCAAAATATGTTATGAATATAGACTAGTATTTTATTTATGGATATTTTTTTCCGTGGTTAAGTAAAGATTATTTATTTAAATGTAGTAAATTCAAGAGTTAAATAAATATGGATGATTCATACTTGGCATAACAAAAAACAATTCTTTTTATGTACTTTGGATGTTATTTTATTAACGATGCTTTTACCAAACATGGCTTTAAAATTAAATCCCAATATGTATTACCATACAATCCTTTATGGCTCATTGTAATAGTAATTCCTAAAACAGTAACCAGATGTCATTTAAATTCTGACCACTAGATGGTGGCATAGTACTTATAATTTGATCTTGGTATGTGTTGAATTTGCATCAACAGGCATCTTGTTGTAATGAATCTAAGCCTTCAACTTGCGTTTTAGACCCAATCCCAACTAAACTCTTAAAAGAAGTTTTCCCTCTGATCGCTGCTCCAATTTTAAATATAATGAATCTATCCTTAGTCAATGGATATGTACCACAGGAGTTTAAGATTGCTGTAATTAAACCTCTACTTAAGAAACCCTCTCTTGATCAAAACGACTTAATTAACTATAGACCGATATCTAATCTTCCCTTCTTATCTAAAATTCTTGAGAAAATAGTTGCACACCAGATATGTGAGCATTTAAACAATAATGAGCTGTTTGAGAAGTTTCAGTCAGGCTTTAGAGCTCATCACAGCACTGAAACAGCTCTGGTGAAGGTTACTAATGATATTCTCATAGCCTCAGACAATGGACTGGTGACCATTCTGGTCCTGTTAGATCTCAGTGCTGCCTTTGACACTGTTGACCACAATATTCTCATAGAAAGGCTTCAAAGTGTCGGTATAATAGGAACAGCACTAGGTTGGTTTAAATCTTATTTGTCTAACAGATTTCAGTTTGTTCAGGTAAACAATAGATCTTCCTCAACCTCAATAGTTACTTGCGGAGTACCACAGGGTTCAGTGTTTGGGCCGATTCTCTTTACTATATATATGCTTCCTATTGGTAAAATAATTAGGCAGCATGGGATAAAATTCCATAGTTACGCAGATGATACACAGCTATATCTATCCATAAATCCTGATGAATCCAATCAGTTAGGTAGACTACAGGCATGTCTGGAAGACATAAAAACTTGGATGACTCTAAACTTCTTGCTTCTAAATTCTGATAAAACAGAAGTTGTCGTCTTTGGACCAGAAGCTCTGAAAAAGAAACTACTTAGTCAGCCCCTTCACCTGGACGGCATTAAATTAGCCTCCAGTAATAAAGCAAAAAACCTCGGTGTCATTTTTGACCAAGATATGTCGTTTAGAACTTACATTAAAGAAGTCTGTAGGATTTCCTTTTTTCACCTTAGGAATATTGCAAAAATTAGAACCATCCTGTCCAGGAATGATGCTGAAAAACTAGTCCATGCCTTTGTTACTTCAAGGCTGGATTACTGTAACTGTCTATTATCAGGTAGTCCACAGAATACAATTAAAAGTCTTCAGTTAGTTCAAAATGCTGCTGCTAGGATTCTGATGAATATTAAAAGAAGAGATCACATTTCCCCTGTTTTAGCTTCTCTTCACTGGCTCCCAGTAAAATCTAGAATAGAATTCAAGATCCTCCTTCTGACATATAAAGCCCTTAATAATCTAGCTCCATCATACATAAGAGACCTGATTGTTCCATATGTTCCTAACAGAGACCTTCGCTCTCAGACTGCAGGTTTACTGGTAGTTCCTAGGATTTCTAAAAGTAGAATGGGTGGCAGATCTTTCAGCTATCAGGCTCCCCTCCTATGGAACCGGCTCCCAGGGTTGGTTCGTGAAGCAGACAATTTGTCTATCTTTAAAACTAGGCTAAAAACTTTCCTCTTTGACAAAGCTTACAGTTAGAGATATGTTTATAGGTAGTTAGAGTCAGGTCAGACAGGTAGATAGGAAGAGACAGGTTAATGTTAGTAGTCAGGCAGAGTGTCAAAAGTTAGGAAGAGATAGGAAGAGGTAGAGTAGCTAGGTAGAGATAGATTAATGTAAGCCAGGTAAAGATCCGGAGCCGGTCGCGGCTTACCGCCGCGGAAGAAATGTGCCCCACAGGGGCCAGCCAGCGCCGGAGAGAGGTCCCTCAAGGGGATCCTCCCGCACAGTGCGGCCGCCCATTACCTGCCGGGTTGAATCCCCTGGGCAGACTGTGCGGACCCCACCCGTTTATCTCTTAAACGTTTCTCGCCCTCTTCAACTCTGTCCTCTCAGTTCTGTCTATTTTTCCTTAAGATAGTTGTCGACTATCGGTCTCGTGCCGGTATTTAGCCTTAGATGGAGTTTACCACCCACTTTGGGCTGCATTCTCAAACAACCCGACTCCGAGAAGACCCCGGCATGACGGGGGCCGTTACCGGCCCTACACCGTCCACGGGTCAGGAGGACTAAGACAGAGTGTTGGTAGCCAGGTCTCCTAGTAGCTAGGAGACAGGTTAATGTTAGTAGCTATGCTGCTTTAGGCTAGGCTGTTGGAGGACATTATTAGGGTCTGTGACTACTTTCTCTCCTACTTCTCCCCAACTGCATGATGTGCTGTCAATTCAAGCACTAACCTGTTTTCTATTATAGTAGGTGCTCCGGATTAGCCCTGCTTGACGACCCTGACTAAGATGGCATTGCAGTGACGGAAAATTCTCCACGTCCTGCAACAAACTTGTGCATCGGTTCTGTTGCTCTTTCTGTGTCTCTGTTGTGTATTCTCCAAGCCACAGACGGTCGCGGCAGATAACCGCTTGTGCTGAGCCTGGTTCTGCCGGAGGTTTCTTCCTGTTAAAAGGGAGTTTTTCCTTCCCACTGTCGCTGCATGCTTGCTCAGTATGAGGGATTGCTGAGAATTCCACGACGCAATCTTCTGTGGTTCTGTAATTTCTACACTAAACATTGTATTGTAATAACTCTTTTTGTAAAGTGCCTTGAGATGACATCTGTTGTGAAATGGCGCTATATAAATAAACTGAATTGAATTGAATTGAATGCAGAAGCAGTTTGAAGTAATTTCATGAAAATAGTCAAAAAACGAGTTAGGGTAAGAACAGTTCAGACATTTGGCTAAATCATCTATCTTAAGCTGAAATCAACTAATAATTTATCTTAAATTTTTAAATATTGATATCACAGGTGTTTACCTCAATCAATTATCTTGAGTTCTATCCTAATTATGTTGTTTAAAATAGTAATATTATAATAAAATAGTATCTGAATCGTTAAGCTTGAATATATTATTAGCCAAAATAAAGTTTATTCAAATATTTTTTGATTAAATTATTGAACAACTATCACTCTTAATTGTTAAACTTAATCTAAAATTACATATCATATTTAGCTAAATCATTCATCTTTAGGGTAACTTTAGCTCAAACTTTAGCTTAATAATTTATTTTAAGATTACGGTATCGCTAACAAGATAAGGGATAAAACTAACAAATGTAGCTTTATTCTTCAGTTTAAGACAGCGTAGAACCAGAAAATTAGGTTAGCGTTTTAGTTTAAGCTAAAATTAAGTAAGTATTGAGTTTTAGCTTGAGACAGTAACTAAAACAAATGGTCTGATATTAGCTCAATTAATAAGTTTAAGGATTTAGCTTAAGCTAACACAGGTTAAAACATTTAGTCTAATACTTTAGCTTCACATAACATTTACGCAGCAAACTTTATCCTTTTGTTTAAAATGAAACAATAACTCAAACAGCTTTAGCTGATTAATATAGAAACAGTTAATACTTGCTAAAATATTTTACGCCATAATTTAGCCCCATAAAAGAATAGCCTATTTGTTTAGGTTAATTAAGCTAATAACGTGCTGCATTTTCCGTCAACACAGACCACCATGCTAGCCACGAACTGCTGCTCTGTATGGACTCAGGTTTAAAGCTAACGCACATTAAAGGAACCATACAGCCTGTTTGGTGATTCTCTGGATTTGGTGCACTTTGTGTCCCACAGGTTTATCACAAAGATCTTCATTTAAAGTAAATCCAGCATGTGTGGAAGCAGACTGGGATGCTTTCTTGTGTTTTATTCGTTCCACTTCCTCTCTTGTATCGTCAAGTCATTCTTCCTCTTTTTTTGTTTCCTACCTCTCTTCTTCGTCGTCTTTCTTTCTTTTTGTCTTTCTTCCCCTTTATTTTATGTCTCCGTGTCCATATAATCAGGAAATAAAACCCACATAAATCTCTAATAAAGATTTCTCAAACATATTTATCAAGAGGAGTAACTACTATAGCAAAAGCCGTAATGCTCCACTTGAGATAGTAAATCTGTTGGGCTTCTTCTAGGCACCGGTGGAAATTGGACGACTGTTGGTCAAAGGAGGAGAGGAGGAAGGCGTGTTGGTAGGCGGAGAGAGAAGAGGAAATTCAAGAACTGAGAGTAGGGACTTTGAATGTTGACGGGAAAAGCTAGAGAGCTGGTGGACATGATGCAGAGAAGGATATTCTGTGTTCAGGAGACCAGGTGTAAAGGTAGCAAGGCTAGAAGCTTAGAGAAGGATTCACATTGTTCTACTGTGGGGTAGATTGAAAGAGAAATGGAGTGGGAGTTATTTTAAAGGAGGAATTTGTTAGGAATGTTCTGAAAGTGAAAACGGTGTCAGATAGTCTGATGAATCAGAAGCTTGAAATGGAAGGAATAATGATTAATGTTGTTAGTGGTTATGGCCCCAAAGGTAGGATGTGAGTTAGTCCATGTCCACACGTAGCCGGGGTTTTTTTTAAAACGATTTTCCTCCGCTCCTTAAATAAAAAATCTCCATCATTCATAGATGTGGCAAACCTGTAGGGGGCAGTAGTTCTCCCAAATCCTATCCGCTCAGAGTAACTTTCTATCCTTCAGCACGCAGCAGTCATACAGCTTATAAAAGCAAACAAACAAAACGCGCTTTAACAATGGATGATACCAGCAGCTCTGAGGGCAGAAATGCTGTTTCTGAGAGTAAAAAAGGTCGCACATGTGATGTTGGAGCATTTTTGTCATGAATAGTGATGTTTACGGCCCTTAAAACTCCGTTTTCAACCATCCACACCCAGATACTGAAAACAGAGATAACGAAAATCTCCACTTGGGACAGAGTTTTTAAAAAGATTCCTTTTTGGTGCCAAAAATCTGCGTTTACGTGTGGATGACAGACCAAAGCATAGAAAAATATCTCAGTTTGTGAGATACCGGGCTACGTGTGGACAGTGCATTAGAAGAAAAGCAGAAATTCTGGAGTGAACTAGATGATCTGATGCAGAGTATCCTGTGATTGGTTCAGACTCTAACGGACATTTTGGTGATGAGGAAGTGATGGGCAGGTTTGGTATCCAGGGACGAAGAAGGACAGATGGTGGTAGACTTTGTAAAAAGGATGGAAATGGCTGCTGTAAATACTTTCTTCCAAAAGAGGCAGGAACATAAGGTGACTGATAAGGGTGGAGGTAGGAGCACTCAGGTGGACTACATCTGATGTAGATGTTGTGATCTGAAGGAGATTAGTGAGTGCAAAGTAGTGGTGGGTGTAGCTAAACAGCGTAGGATGGTGGTCTGTAGGACGAAGCTGATGGTGAGGACAGAGCAGAGGACCATGTGGTGGAACCATGAAGTCTAGGAACAGATACAGAGAAAGAAGTTATCCAAGAAGAAGTGGGACACTGAGAGGACTGCAGACAGGAGTACAGGGAGATGCAGCGTATGGTGAAGGTAGAGGTGGCAAAGGCCAAACATAGGACGTATGATGACCTGTATGCTAGGCTGGATAGTAAGGAGGGAGAGAATGATTAATATAGGTTGGTGAGGCAGACAGACAGAGATTGAAAGGATGTGCAACAGGTAAGGTTGATCAAGGACAGGGATGGAAATGTACTGACATGTGCCAAGAGTGTGATGGGAAGATGGAAAGAGCTGAACAAGACTGGATGTATAAAAACTGCTGAACAGCTCAAACTGGCTCCAAACTTCTTAGGATGAGAGAAAAAACAAAAAAATTGCCAAAAAAATAAGGTCCAGATAGAACCAAATGAACGAATTCCCATTCAAAGGCAAGCACCTCTTAAAGGTGAGTGACGTAACCTGTACAATCCATAAATAAGCAGCACCGTTGTGTAGGCTGCAGAGTTTTAAGCATGAGGGGACAAGTTAATAGTCTGCTTATAGTCTGGAAATTATGGTATGTATGAAATAGCACAATTTAATCATGTCCGTCAGTTTTGTTCAACCCAGTAACAATATACAAACCTCCCCCTTTTTAAAAATGATTGTTCAGTTAAACTGTCTTATAACCCAGGAAGTGACATCACTGAAGTGTTTCCTTGCTCATTCATCAAAGAGAGACAAACTTTCTGACCTATATTTATTGTTTTTATTATCAATCTGACATCGTCAAGCTCAACCTTTCAACCCTGTTCTGAGCAAAAAATTATATTTATGGTTGTTTTCGATAAAGAATCTAATCGTCTTGATAAAATATATTAATTTTACAGTTTTTTTCTCATGCTCTATTTTGCTCCAAACTCTAGCTAATGTGGACTCACGTAGCTAAAATCTACAACCCTGCATTATAAAAAATGCTTTAAAGTGACAGTGTGTAGTTTTTGCAGTACATCTTTGAAAATAGCCATTAAAATATGATGTAATAATAATTAAGTAAAGCACATTAATTGCAAAATATTGGCGATATTGTAAAATATGACTTTAAAAATCAGTTTTAAAATAAATAGGCGCGGGTCCTCTTTTCAGGGGAAAGCCATATTAGATGACGTCTTTACTTCTACAAGAACCCGGATGGACAAAGCGCACGTAACACGCCCGCTATTAAAACATTGATTTCCCCTCAAAATGCTAAAAAGTTTCTCCATAAATACATTTTTACCTCTTGGCTAGTTCCAAGCGATTAAAGAGAGACTGATGTGCTCGTCATGTTGCTGCAAATAGATCATTCTCAGGGAATTGAGTGTTTGAAAACAGCACTAGTTGGACCTCCGTTGTTGAGTTTCTTACTCGAAGATACAGATACCGCATGCTTGTGATAATTTAGGTATGCACTGCCCCCTACTGGCCGAAAATTACACACTGTGCCTTTAAAACAACCAAAATAACACAAAAAATATTCCTATAAAAGTCTGAGATTTTCTGGCTCTTATATTTCATTCTATATTTAAGGTGAGTAAAGATAATTTCTCAGCAGGACAAATACTTCATCATATGCAATGTTCAGAAACAATGTGATGTTGGAGGGTTTTTCAGTGATCAGAGAGCCCAAAGTGAAGCGGCTTTAGAGAAGGACCCTGTCAGATCTGGTTGCTTTACCTCTGGGCGGTCTGGGCAGCCTGCTCTGGGTGTCACACACATTGGCTGGGGTCATAATGGCTTCAGACGACGGCTGAAGAGGCTGGAGGAAGGCCACAGTGGGGAAAGGCACTGACGGGATATGGATCATGGAGGAGTCGGACAGGGAGCCGGGAACTCCTGCGTGGCTGCTGGACGGCACTCTCCATCGGGGTAACGGGGAAGGGGACACGTCTTCACTGGAGGAACCGGGGACACTGGGAGGACTGAGGGACTGCTCGGGGGTGGACGAGGATTTGGGTAGGAAGTTGAGGATGGAGGAGATGAAGGAGCAGGATTCTGGGAGGGGAATAGTCCCGATTCCACTGTCCAACGTCCGCATCCTGCAGCCCGGGCCTGCGGCACAAGGAGGACAGCTGAAGACGCTCAGGGTGGGGAAAGAAAGGGAGCAAAGCAGGGAGGAAACAACAGGGGCAACCATGGCTGAAGTGGAGCTAAAGCTGCGTTTAAACATGTTTGAGCTGCTCCATCAGGAGACTTTTCTATCTACTGCTCCTGGGAGAATCATTACCATCACTTTGCTAATTAAATCTGATTGATTTCATGGTAGAAACGGCGAATGAGGCTGTGATTTAGAGGGAGAAACTCCAGCTCAAATTCTTTATGACTAAAAGATGACGGGTCAAATACTTGTTTCCCCTCTGACTCGATTATTTTTTTTCCCTACTGCATTCGTCTTATTCAAACTCTAGCTTTGTTATCTTTAAAGCTACATCACAAAAATGACAAGAAAATCCAAATATTGACTAAATATATGTTGGTGCTAGAAGAAAACTCAACCAGCACAGATCAAGCCCACTTTAACCACTGCTTATTGTTAAAAGATGCTGTTAGATGAGTTTTGTCATGCATTGAGTGCAAACCGAATATGAAATGCAAATAATGGTTTAGCATATGATGTGAAGTCTGCGTTTACCACTGAGCGTAATTAAATAGTTTATCTGAATCATTGTAAAGGTTACATTCTGCATGGAAGGAAAGTATGAAGAGACGAAGACTGGCGACTTCACGCTGCTGCTTTACAACAAAACTAATTATTTAACACATGGCAGGGAAAACAAGCTGGCATCCATCTAGTCTGCAGCATGAAGAGGTTTCCAGAGGCTGTATTCAGGCAGCCTTGTGTTTCCTCCTGCAGCCTGGAGGCAGAAACCTTCAGGCTGTTATGCTGCAGCCCAGCCCACTGCTGCTTTCTACTCAGTTAGACAAGCAAATGCAAGAGTTCATCGATATCGTTGTTCCTAAAAGCTCATTGCATCTGTTTTCAGCTTCCAATCACACATTAAGTCTCTGTAGGTTGTCTGCTCCCTCAGAACGATCCATGTTCTATTCATCAGCACCAGCTGGATCTCAGCACAGGACGATGTAGAGGTGAAGATGATATATAAGAGTTGTGAAAGGTGAGTGAAAATGATTTGAAAGGATTTAACGTGAAGAGAAAAGATTTTAATCGAAAGTCGACACATTTCTCACCTCATTGGTTAGTGCAAAAAGATGAAGCCAACATTTAAAAATGATTGCCAGAAACTAGGATGGAGAGAGAACAGTAATGACCTTAGAGAAGCAAATACTGCTGACAAATAATCTGAGAAGGGTCAAAGGTCATCTCCAGAACATCTGAAGTCCACCTTCCTCCAGAGAGGAGAACCTCTCAGCAGCTGAGCGGACGTCCAGCAGATTCAGTCCAACGTCAGAGCGGGAAGCTCAGAACTCTATCTCAGACTCTACGGGCCTCAGTTAAGAAGTTAAAGGTTAAAGGTCACAACCCTGAACCTGCATGGCTGCTGGGAAGGAGAAACAAGACGGCGGCAGGACAGAGGAGACCAGACAGGACACGTTGGCCCACGATGGAGGAAACCAGGCTCCTCAGATCAGACCGGTACCAGAGGGATGATGGTGTGGGCTACTTCCAATCACCGAGTGGACCAGGATCTTCTCTGTACACCAAAGGACTCTAGAGTCAGTCCTACAGCCGAACTGGGTCATCACCAGAACCTTGATCCAAACACAGCAGCAGATCTTCAGCAGAAACAAAGAGCCCAGGTTCCGAAACGGCCTAGTCAAAGAGTTTCCGCAAGCTACTGGTAGCTCCAGCGTTTCACCAACTGTCAACGGTTTCTTCTCATTATACATGGCAGGTTATATTTGAATATTTTTAGAATCTGGTAGTGATATGGTTGTGATTTTGTTGTGAAGGTGATTCGGTATGGGATGGTGTGCTGCTGAACTCAACACGGGAATATTTCAAAGACCTCCTCAATCCCACCGACACGCCTTCCAATCTGGAAGCAGAGTCTGGGGACTTTGGGTCGGGTTCTCCAACCTCTGGTGCTGAGCTCACTGTGGTTGTTATAAAGCTCCTCGGTGGCATGGAGATTCCCAGAAGTTCCTCAAGGCTCTGGGTGTTGTAGGGCTGCAAAGCTCCTTTAGCTCTCAGAATGCACTGTGCATATAGATGTGAATGGGTACAGGAGTATTGATGCGTAGTTGGAGCTGAAAGTATAGTTGAATATCAAATTACAATGTTTAAATGTAGCATTGCAACGTGAAAAATCAGCACCTCCAAATGTGAGACCTTGGTCTTGAGCCGGATAAGGGTTAGGGGCCTCCTCTGGTCGCGGATGAGGTCCTTCCTCAAGTGGAGGAGTTCAAGAATCTGTGGGTCTTGTTCAGGAATGAGGGAAAAACAGAGTTGGAGATCGATAGGCGGATTGGTAAGGTGTTTGCAGTTATGCGGGCGCTGTACCGGTCTGTCGTGGTGAAGAGAGAGCCAAAAGGTTCCTACGTTCCTACATTCATCTATGGTCACGAACTCTGAGTAGTGACGAAAAGAACGAGATCAAGCAGATAGGATGAGAAGCTTGGTCATCTAGAGGGGGCTCAGAGTAGAGCTGCTGCTCCTCCACATCGAGAGGAGCCAGTTGACGTGGCTCTGGCATTTGGTCAGGATGGACGCCTCCCTGCTGAGGTGTTCCAGGCACGTCCCACCGGGAGGAGGTTCATAGGAAGACCAAGGACAAGCTGGAGGGACTGTGTCTCTCGGCTGGCCTAGGAACGCCTTGGGATTCCTCCCGAGGAGCTGGACCAAGTGGCCGGGGAAGTCTGGGTCTCTCTGCTTAAGCTGCTGCCCCGCGAAATGACCCCAAATGAGGCAGAAGATAACGGCTGGACAGACAGATGGAGAGATGGCAGTTAAATATGTCTTTGTCCCAAACACAGATCCAATCTGGTTCTGGACTGGATAAAACAGGACAACATTAAGATCAGCCGTTTTAAAGCTGCCTCAGGAAACCAACCCGACCAGAACTACCCAGCAGTCCTGGACTCGGACTCAAGTCCTGGCTTGAGTCACTTTTCAGAGACTTGTGACCTGACTTGAGCAGCATGCCTGCATCCGAATACCTCCACTACGCTCTCTATGTCGCGGGCGAAAATGAGTATGCGAGGGATGTAGTACATCTGAATCTCCGGTGTCGATCAGAGTAGTAGGCATAAAGTTCTGGATGTGTACTACCGCCACAGTAAGCAGCCGGTGGACGCTACGCTATCCCACAATGCAGCGGAAGCCCCGAAAAGCAGAGTGACCTCGGCTACCGTGGAACCGTTAACCACTGACACCGCCGCAATTTCCGTGTATAAAAATAAAAGTGTAGCAATGTTGCTGATTACTTTAATTGTTGTTTAATTGTTAAAAACTGATTGAGGCGGTACATTTTTAACCTGTATGTATATTTTTGGCCCTTTCGAGCTTAATTCTTGGTTTTTTACCCATTGCCAATCCATTCTGTGGAGGAAACAGAAAACATAAATCGCTAAAAACCTCAAATGAATATGATTAATATGGGAGAAATAGGGTTTGAGGTATTTGGATAATGAAAAGTATATTTCCGTCTTACAACGTCTCTCTCAGTTTGCTGAATAAAATGAAGGTTATACGATGTCTGAGTGGTAAAAACCATCTCAGAGCTGAAAGTTAATTCTGCCAGTAGCGGCCTGGATGGTGATGCTTAGCTGGTGCTGATGTTTTAATGAGGTGATTAACCCTGGAGGTCGGGCGCCTGTGGGAATCAAGAAGGTTTGACGTCTTCTTCACCCAGCTAAACCTGTCCCGGAAACGTTTAACAAGCGGCTGTTTCTTACTTTGGCACAAAACGAGACAAGCTTACAGCCTTTTTGATTCTACTCCGTCACAGCAGGATAACATGGGATATTAGATCTGGACCACAATGATGTCAGCAATACGGAAGGTCCGAACTGTGCAACCAGGAAGCTCCAGTATGGTAGCTGTCACGTCTCCCAATAGCAGCAGTCTAAACATTTTATTAATAAATAAAAGCTAAGACTTTTTAAAATAAACAAAAGCAGTAATAAATAAAATTAATTCATTCAAAAGATAAATTCTCACATTTCTCAGTGTTTTTTATAGTTTTTCTGTCCATGTGAGGAACGGGATCTGAGGTATCTGCCATACACAGAAACAAATGAGCTAGCTATGTGCACATTTGTAGAAACAACTGAGCTTTGATATCCTGTATCTAGCCGGGTTGTTCCATCTATGAACGGATCAGAACCAGGATGTCACAGGACAGAATCTGGGCATTTTTATCAATCTATGAATGCCCCGGACGCCCTGGAGAGACAGTAAAAAGCCGGGGTGCTGATGCTAATGTTTGCAGCTAACAAGCTAATTACCTTACAGAGGCGACAGCCCCTCTTCCCTGTCAGCCAGCGGGTTTTTCTTTAAAGATGCTCAAGCTGCACGATTCTCTTTATTTTAGTATTTTTTGGCAGAAAGGCAGACGGAGCAGAGAAAGGCACAGCGAGCGCTTTAAAGAGAAAAACAACACTTTATTAATAGATTTGTTCTTAAACATTTTTGGTTGTCGCCGAGACAAATCAACGAATTGTGGCAGCCCAAGAAACTGGTCAGGGTTGATGGGAAGATGGATGGAGGTTCAAACTTTTATAGGCTGCAGGAGACCTTAGCCTGGGGTGGAACTTCACCTTCCAGCAGGACAACCACCTTAAGCATACAGCTGGAGATATTATGGGATGGTTTAAATCGAGGCATTTCATGGATTTGACTGACCTAGTCAAAGTTCAGACCTGAATCCAACTGGGAATCTATTTTAAGACTCGATGTGCACGACTAATATAGAAATACTCGGACTGGAGTATGTATCAGAGTCATGTATCATTATTCCTTCCCATTCACAGTTATTTACCACTTTGTGTTAATCTACAACGTAAAACCCCATTAAAACCCAACGACATCTGGGGTTTTAATGTGACAAAAAAGTTAACTGAACGGCAATCCTCCAGAAGAATGAGCTGGTTTACTTTTACATGACTAGCCTTTATATGCTAATGTTGGCGCATATATGTGTGAAGATGGACGTTAAACCAGGTGGGAAAAGTCTGTAGGATGGAGGCTTGAGGGGAGATGTCTCTTTAAATGCAGCGTAAGAACAGATCACATGAACGCATGGATGCAATGGAGAAGAAGCACAAACTGACAGAACTCAGCATTTTGCAGTTTGTTTGACGGATTTTAGTGTACTCATCATATTTCATGACTTACACATTCTGTCATATTTGGTCTTCACTTCTGTTTGCAAACTGTAAAATGGTAAGCACAGACAAAACCTTAATGCCTGAATGCTCAGCCAGTGAGCACAAGCCAACTCATTATCACGCTTTTTAAAGGTATCAGGACATTTTGGTGATGTCTAGGGCTAAACACAGAACCAGACACAGCGGAGAATAGAAGAATCAGACCTATTACTGCATCCTGGCATCCAGGGCTCTTCACAGTCGATCCATTTTCACCGTCAGGTCTTCGGTTCATCACCTGCAGTTTTGTAAAAACCAAAATGACTGGTCACCAAAATGGTCTTCCACATTTGTAAAATGAAACTCTTACTCTGATCTTCAACCTTCCTTCCAAATGAATGGGACTTTCATGAGCATTCATGAGTTTCTCAGATATATCTAAGGTCTTTTCAATGAACAACTGCCTTCTATGCTGATAAATGAAAATCTTGCAACAACAGGACCTTTGAGGGACAGCAGCATTGTTGTTTACGAAGATCTTCTACCTACGGACTAAGGGGCTGATGATTTTATTCACTGGTGTGATGACTCATTTTTAAATTCAAGTGTGACAAAAACCAAGGACATGTGTATTGATTTTAGGAAGAAATCAAACCCACCACCTTTAACCGTGATTAAGGAACGTGTCAACAGTTTTAAGTATGTTGGTGTCGTCATCGACGAGTAACGAGGAGGAAACTGGGGGAAACCATAGAAGACTGCATTCGCGGCGCACACAGTCATCTAAAGGCGTATGTACTACATCGTTTTCAACAAGATCAGATGGCTCGCCCTGCCGTGTAAACGCAGTGTCGGTTTCACCAGTGATTCCAAAGAAAAACGGCAACGTTGTCGTGTAAACTGCCCCCAACTCTGCTCTGACCTCATTAGCCAACGCATCCTCACTCCCAACTCGTCACATATGGACTGATAAAATATGAAATTTGTTTTTAAATAACCTTTGTCTAAACCCAGCTGCAACAGATGAAAAGGAAGGGTGAATTGCAACCCAGCAGCCTATCAAGTGTAAATACTGGTTTCATGTTGTAAATAATTCTTACATTCCTAACAGAACCTGCATAGAACAGCAGGCTAGACTTAAACAAAGCATCAAACAAAACTGGTGGTCATACTGTGATCTTTTTAGCAGAATCCTGAGGAAGGTCTTCCTTTTGTTCGTATGTATGTGACGGGAAGAAAGGGCTTTGAACTATGATCTAAATAACAGAACCCTGATGAAAGTTCTTTAGTTTGTGTGTCTGTGAGGGGAGGTTGGGCTGGTACTGGAAATTCTCCTTGTTAATAAAAAGAAGATCTGCCCTGTTCGAAGCGCTCATTCCCTTCGGGGATGGACGGCGGTTACAGGTATGATTGGCAATATGCACAACAGCTGGCTCTGTGTTCTTTTTCCTTCTTTGTCTTTTGATGTAGAGGCCAAAATGGTACGACCCTGCTGGGGGAGGGCTGGACCCTCTCTGCTTGGAAATAACGGAGCTAATTGGACATTGGAGTTAATCTACATTCAAGGATAATATTAAATTAATTTTTAATCCAGCAGGACGCAAGATCAGACTCCTGACCAAGCGTATATATGTAAATATGACGAGTTGGGTACCCCCCCTCGTGTCATTTTTTGATGCGCTCAGAACAGGTTGTATGGTTGTTGTTCGATCTAGCAGAATAGCATACCGTACGTTGAGTTATCTAACCAATTTTAACCAACCCACAAGTTTTATGTTCTAACCTTAAGGTCACAGAAGGACAAAAATACATTATTTTAAACAAGCAAGCAAGTAAGGCAAGGCAAGGCAAGGCAAGGCAATTTTATTTCTATAGCACACTTTCAACACAAGGTAATTCAAGGTGCTTTACATGATTCAGTGATAATGAAACCACATGATTACAAAGCATATAGGTTTAACAGTAATCAATCAGTAAGAAAAGATATTGTAAGGAACAAATCCACGTAATTAATACACAATCACTTAAAAATAAAGCTAAAAGATAGAATAAAATATAGAAATTAAAACGACAACAATAAAATAATATAAAGATCAAATGTTTACAAAAAAAAACAAAAAAAAAAAGCAGTTACTCATAAGCAAGTTTAAATAGATACGTTTTAATTTTAGACTTAAAAGAGTTCAGTGTCTCTGCAGCTTTACATTCTCCTGGTAGTTTGTTCCAGAGATGAGGAGCATAGAAACTGAAAGCTGCTTCTCCATGTTTGGTTCTGGTTCTAGGGACGATCAGTAAATTAGAGCTGGAAGACCTGAGTGATCTGGATGGTTTGTACCATGATAGCAGATCTCTAATGCACTCTGGTGCTAAACCATTTAATGATTTATATACCAATAAAAGCACTTTGAAGTCTATTCTCTGAGCTACAGGGAGCCAGTGTAAGGACTTAAGAACTGGGGTGATGTGTTCTACTTTCCTGGTTCTAGTGAGAACACGAGCAGCAGCGTTCTGGATCAGCTGCAGCTGTCTGATTGATTTTTTAGGTAGACCTGTGAGGATACTGTTACAGTAATCAAGGCGGCTAGAGATAAATGCATGGATGAGTTTTTCTAGGTCTCCTTGTGTCATCATTCCTTTAATCCTAGAAATGTTCCTCAGGTGATAGAAAGCTGACCTTGTTATTGCCTTTATGTGACCCTGGAGGTTCTGGTCTGAGTCCATTATTATACCTAGATTTCTGGCCTGGTCAGTAGTTTCTAGTTGGACCAACTGAAGCTGTTTACTGATATTTAATCGATCTTTTTGGGGTCCAAAGAGAAGCACTTCAGTTTTGTTTTTGTTCAGTTGTAGGAAATTATGGGACATCCAGCTGTTAATTTGCTCAATGCATTTATTGAGGATTTGGATGGGTTCAACATCATCTGGTGACACTGAGATATAAAGCTGAGTGTCGTCAGCATAGTTGTGGTATTTAACATGGTTGGCGGTTATAATCTGGCTAAGCGGAAGCATATAGATGCTAAATAGGAGGGGGCCCAGGATGGAGCCCTGGGGGACCCCACATGTTATTTCTGTGTTTTGTGATGAGAACTGGCTAACTGATACAAAGAAGTTCCTGTTCTTGAGGTAGGATGTGAACCAGTCGAGTACTGTACCAGAGAGTCCGACCCAGCTCTCTAGACGTTCCAGTAATATACCATGATCAACAGTGTCAAACGCCGCACTGAGGTCTAACAGTACCAGCACTGTTGTTTTTCCATGGTCAGTATTTGTACGGATGTCATTAAAAACTTTGACGAGGGCTGTCTCTGTGCTGTGGTATCTACGAAAACCAGACTGATAAACATCAAGGTGTTTGTTCATTGCTAGGAAGCTGTTTAGCTGCTGGAACACAACTTTTTCAATAATTTTACCGATAAATGGGAGATTATAGATTGGTCTGTAGTTTTGCATCAAAGTGCTGTCTAGGTTCTTCTTCTTTAGTATTGGTTTGATAACTGCTGTTTTTAGGGCTTTGGGGAAAACACCTGATAGGAGCGATGAGTTAACTATTTTGATAAGATCCATTCTGATGGATGGTAGGACCTTTTTTAGAAAATTTGTTGGTAAGATATCTAAGCAGCAGGTGGCAGAGCTTAGTTTGTCAATAATTTCATCAAAGCTTGATTGATTTATTGTTTGGAAGTGAGTCATTTTCTCTGGGTGAGTGTTAGTTGGGCTCAAGGTTGGTACTGGGGTTTGAACTGATGTACTGATTGATCTTCTGATGTTCAAGATCTTTTGAGTGAAGAAGGTGGCAAAATCATTACAGGCCCTGGTGGAGTTTAGTTCAGGGGGTATTGTCACTGGAGGGTTAGTTAGTCTCTCCACTGTAGCAAATAATGTCCTAGTGTTATTGCTGTTTCTGTGAATAATCTCAGAAAAGAATGAATCCCTTGCACCCTTTAAGGTTACTTGATACTTGTTCAGTCTCTCTTTATAAATCTCATAATGAACCTGGAGTCGAGTTTTCCGCCATTTTCTCTCGGCGCGCCGGCACTCTCTTTTTTCCTTACATACCAGTGGATTGATTCTCCACTGAGACTTCTTTTTGCTAGAGACAGTTTTAACCTTAAGTGGCGCAATCGTTTCCATCACGTCTGAGACTTTGGATATAAAATCATCTGTCAGTTTATTTACTGAGTGTGTGCTAGTGGATGTTGGCGATTCAGACAAGGTTGGAGTGTACATCAGTTTAAAGTTTTCAGCTGAATTTTCTTTAAGGAAGCGTTTTTTAACATTGGATTTACTCTGATTAGGTATGTTTTCTTGGATGGTGCTTTGAAATGAGATGCAGAAATGGTCAGATAATGCTATATCCGTTACAGCAATGTTAGAGATATTTAAGTCTTTGCTAATAAGTAGGTCCAGAGTGTGTCCTCGGTTGTGTGTTGGCTCGTTAATGTGTTGGCTTAGGTCAAAGTTATGAAGGGCGTCATATAGTGCTTTTGTTCCGCTATCTTGGGGTTTGTCAGTATGAATGTTGAAGTCTCCCACAATTGCTATGTGGTCATAGTCTAGACATATTGCAGAGCAAAGTTCATTGAAGTCGTTATAAAAGTTTGTGTTAAGTTTTGGTTTTGGTGGTCTGTATACGTTTACAAATATGACTTTGTTTGTTTCATTTGTTTCAGTAGCTAAATATTCAAAAGTGTTGAATTCTCCTAGTGATACTTTTTTAAAGTTTAAGGAATCATGAAAAACTGTGGCCAAACCACCCCCCCTTTTATTTTTCCTGGTCTCACTAATGAAGTGATAATTAGTTGTACAAGTCTCTATTAATACATTTTGTTCTGTATTTTCATCTAACCAAGTTTCTGAGAGAAATAGTGCATGTATATCATGTGTGATGATGTAGTCATTGATTAGCAGTGATTTTTCTGATAGTGATCTTATGTTTTGTATAGCTGCATTAATATTTCTTCTCGAGAAAAAAAAAGATTCTGTTTGCTAGGTATTATTTTTAAATTCTGTACTGCTCGGTTATTTTTAGTTTTAGTGTGTGAATACCTCTTTTTTATAATAACTGGGATTTTACTTTCAAGGTGAGAATGTGAGTAATCTTGACCAAACACCACTTTCTGGAAAGAAGTTTTTCTGGCTGTGTTCGGTCGGTATCAGATGTCTGATATAGTGAGTTGAATTGGAGAGCAATAATGTTCATAGTTCCTGCTTGGGCGTGGAGTTAAAAGGAGGATTCCTTTTTTTTCTTGAGTTTGAAGTTTTTCAGAGAATTCCTGGAATGGTGAGAGCGTCTCAGAGTCAGGAGTTGAAGATGAAATGGATCTGCTTGTCTTTCCTAGAAAAGCTGGTGTGTTGATTGGATGTGCCGTCTCAGGGAGCATCATCTGTACAGTAGAATCAACACATAGAGATACTGGAACTCTGTGTTTCTTTAGAGGGTCATCTGATGGTGTTGTTGCACAGTCAGCTGGCATGACTGTGGCAGGCTTATCATTAGTTCGAGGACAAAGCGGTTTGTTTGCATTGTTTACATTAGATAACAAGTTCCAGAGATAGAGCTTCTGACCTTTTTTGTTGATATGACGTCCATCTTTTGAGAATAGATGCTTTCGTTCACAGAAGATCTTAAAATTATTCAGGAATGGAATAGACCTTTCTGCACAGACAGTTTTAACAAATCTGCTAAAACCTTTGATCCGGCTCCATTCTTAAACGGATAAGTAAACGGATTCCTTGTCCTCCCCATGTCGTCAATTACTGATGTCTAGAGATCTGTATCTGTACCCAACTCGTCACGTATGTACGCTGGGTCAGGAGTCCAATCTTGCGTCCATATGTGACGAGCTGGGATTGAGGATGTTTTGCATTAGCAGCTCAAAGGTGCAACAGCGTGAGTTAATGTCAACCGCCCCCACCTCCCTCCACCTTTACATGAGTTACATCAAGACCAATCGTCTGGTTAACCAGTCATCATCAAGACCTATCGACGAATCCAATCGTCTGAAGATGACTGGGAGTGTCTGTTTCCAGGACGATAACAATAGATAGACCCATTGGGCTGAAGAGTTTCTGTTTCTCTTCCAAACAGGGTAATCAGAAATGGAATTTGTAAGCTGGATTCTTAAACGATGGATTATTTTAACCTCTGTTTCTCATGAAAGTCAGGTGTAGAGTCAAACATTTGCCCGTTTTAAAAGACGTACCATGGTGCCATATCAGGGTAAGACTGCCACCACGGAGTGCCCTTTGAATGCACAGTGGCGGAATGATGAAGTGAGAACGCTGGATAGTAATACTGATGCCATCCCGTACTTGAACACTTATGAGGGACCAAAGTTTTTCCTGATTCCGCCTCTGCTTCACGGCGTTGTGGTGCCAGCGTTGTTTGAACAGGCTGTAGAGCCAGAGGTCATTAGATTCATCCACATTTTCTACAGTAATTTTCAAAAATCTTCTCCTGCTGACACATCTGAAAAACTTCCCACAAAGGTTTCGAAGGTATCCACACTAGTTTTCCAGACAACCTCATCTGGCTCCTTTCAGATCTGTGCCTTGATCTTCCTAAAGACAAGTTTATACTCCTTTAGCAACTTTGTACCCAGACGCAGACGTATTGATGGAGATCTTTTTCGTTTAAAGTTTTCCATTGGTTTTTCAGTGTTGTAAAGAAATTCCCAACTTACTACCATTGCACTGTTGTTTCTAGGTACTAGAGTTTATTTTCTTCAACTTGTGAAAGCATTTCTCCCTCAAGAAGCAATGGACAACAGAAAGTTTTGATTGAGATGGAAAGCTTTTTACTAGAAGTGCAGCTCATAGAATCCTCAATACTAAAAACGTATGAGAACAAATAGTTTTGTTGTTCTCTACCTTGTGTAGGTGACGGAGAGCCCTTGTGTCGAAGGAAAATTACGTTGCGTCAATCCGTTTTGACGTCCACAGAGAAATATAAACTAGGCTCATATTCTGTTTGGATTAAGATAATTAAAGCCGCTGGTAGATCTCATCTGTTTGGGATATAAACTACAAATCATGTTAATTGATGAGTGTTTCAATGCTGATCTTTTTTGGGAATTTTCACCTTTTGTGGATAATTCCTGCGTACGTAGTACAACTGAAACAGTCGCTATCACAGTTCAGAGCTGAGAAGGTAATAGAAGTTGTAAAATGGTCATTAAAAAAGCATGTCCTAATGGAAAGGCATATTTAGGCCGGCACATGTTTGTGGCGCATTATTTCCCCATTCCTACATCAACTGAAGCAGCAAATTATTATCACTGCGGATCAACAGTTCATAATTAAGCTCTTACTTCTTTCATTATTTGACTTGAAAGGTGTCCTAAAGGTTCAGCTTGGGTTATTTTTGTTTGATAAGTAAAAGGACCCAGTTGGACCATTGAAAGTCATTACCTGTAGATCCCCTATTATGTTAGCATGTCCTTGGATCTCACTGAGGGACATTCCTGGGCAAGGCATTGAGATGCAAGCACGTACTGCATCATGAGACTCTCTTATTCCGACAGAGCTGAAAGAAAAAAAGACCAATTAACATTTTGCAAACCACTCACGATTACACTCTGTTTGTGATGCTCTAGGAAACATGTTTGGACATGTTAGAGCAGTGGTTCCAAACCTGGGGTCCCCTGAGATCCCGGAAGGTCCATGCAATTTTATGTGTGCTGAGGCTACCTAAATTATGCTTATCAAATAAATAAAAAACAGGACAAAAAGAAAATGGTCTCTACAGCCTACAGTTTATAAGAGAACGAATAATAACAAAAACCTACCAATTATTTGTTTATTTTTTATTTGAAATTAATCACCTATAATCTGTGCATGGGGATTAGGGTTGATTCGTCCAGGCTTGTCATGGACACAAGCAAATATGTCCATGACAAAAAAAAAACAGGTTGGGAACCTCTGAGATAAAGATAAATGTTTTCTGGTCAATGTGTCTATAAAATATGTTTCGATTAATGTATCATGTAAGAGAACCAGAACTAAAGGTTCTAGTCTATACTAGTGATTTTCTCTAAGCCTTACCACTCTTTTCCATCACTTTTTCGTCTGTCTTTCTTTTTGTCTGATTTTGTACTCTTTCCTCCAAGCAGAGATGTAATCTTTTGCTCCCGCTTTTCTTCTTTTACTTTTGGTGGATCCGTCTTTTTGTTGCTGGGAGCAGGAAGCTTACTCTTACGAAAACCAAACCAACTTGCGATGCTTGAGCCAGATTTTTGCTTCACTTCATTCGTTTTCTCGTGTTCTTGTGACTTGTGCAAGTTCTCCTCAATTCCAAGCATCACTTTCTCTTCGATGGTGGTTATAGTGCTTTGTCTTTCAGGTTCCTCAGTGACTGGCTCGCCAAAGGCACTTGAAAACTGTTGCTCGATCTGAAGGCGCCTAGCTTGCTCTCTCTGGAGTTTAAGACTTTGAAGTCTTTCACTGGAGCACCCCAAATGGGAGGGAACTGTCAATCCTTCTTCGATAAGAAAGTTGTTCAATAGGGATCTATTCATTGGACAGTGGTAGCTACTTGAGCAGCTCATACTGCCTGGAAGGACATCCCCAAGAGAATTCAGGGAACTCCCTGAATGGGTTTTGATCTGGGTTCGGACCTTTCCAGATCTGTTGAAGCTTGGTCTGTCCATGTAGCGTGCACCGAAGCTCTGACTGCGAGCTTTAGCTCCATTCATGCCCATTACTGGCTTAAGAACAGGTCTGGTAGACACAGACACAGACCGTTTAAATAGCCAACCTTGCTCATCAAATCCCCAGTCTAACATCCCCCTGGTGTCAGATGCAACAGGCTGGAGAGGCTCGGAATCCAGGGAGTTACAGCGGGTCTCGATCTTCCTGCAAGATGTCTCCCGCGCAGCATACTCGTGCATCACTTGCGAATCACATGTAAAAGTTTGAAAGGTCTGAAGACTCTTTGCCTCTTCATTACTCTGCCTTCCAAAAACCAGGAAGGTACTGGTGTTCTGTCCGCAGATTGCTTCGTGAGATTTGGCATTGACGGGAAGTGTCCTTTTAACACCGTTTGAGGTGGAAGACTGGGGATTACTGGGAATCCCATGGTAGTAAATATGAGAGAATGCGGTAGGCAAGACCTCGGAAAGTTTTGGCTCACTGACACTCTGTTGGGATCTGTGCAGGATGTTCTGACTTGTTGTTATATTTAGAGCTCCATTCTCATTGCTGCATGTGGTGATTCTGTCCAGCTGACCGGATTCTGAGGCTTCTGATTCTTGAACAGGGACGTGAGGCATCTTGGACACCTCTGTAATGTAGGTTTTGAGATGGATGTCCTTCATTTGAAGGTCAGCATGTTGATGATCTTTTCCTACGTTGGACTGTTGGGTCTCTAACACAGAAGTGAAGTCAGTACTTGTCTTGGCCATAGCTGATGATGGCTTGCCAGTAGTTAAACTTTGAGTAAGACCTGCCAGCTGTTGGTCTTTGGTTGCGCTCTCAGAGCCAGCTCTAAGGAGAAGAGAAGTAGTTCGACCTGGTGGCAGTGGTGGCGATGGGGATCTTCGCTCTGATCTGAACGAATCACTGTGCTGTTCTTGCCGTCTCTGTTTCCGTGGCGAACAGGGCAGGTTGTCATATATGCTCTCTTCAACAGGGTCATTACACGACACTCTAGTTGATGGTTTTGTTGGACTCTTTGGGTTGTCCTTGATCCCTGATGACTTCAGGATCTTTGACTGTTTTACAGGAGATGCAAGTGGAGACAGCTGTTGCATATTCTCAAGAAACTTGGAACCTCCTGATGCTGAAACATCTGGATCTTTTTCGGTTTTAGATAATGTACACTTGCTGGAACCATGAGGGTTTGCTCTTTTGGTAGGTACACTGTGACCTGGAGAATTCGGGGTTGCCTGTCCTTTCGGCCTTTGGCCCTTGATAAGCTTTTGATGTAGGGGAGAATGGGTATGCTTAATTTGTTCTTGGCCTCCATCTGCACTCTTGCTTCTCAGAATAAAAGCCTTCCTTGCAGAGTCACAAAACTGAGGCTTTGGTTTCCTCTGCGGAGAGTCGGAGCTGGTCCAATCCTTGCTTTCCTGACTGGCTTGATTTGCCTCATCTCTGCAATGAGGCACTTCCATTGAGGAGCTTCGATGTCTGGCTTCGTTCATGCAGCTTAGAGCTCTTGTTGCAGAATGCGGAACTATTGAGCTCACATCATTTGCCTCTGATTCTGTTTGTTTGATAGGAAGTCTGCCTTGTTGTCTTTTGCTACTATCAAGTCTGGATTTACGATCGGTGGACCGTTCTTGGTTGTTATTCCTATCGCTGATCTGGACAACAGATGACGTGTGTTTATCTAATGAGTTCTTGTTGATTCCTTCAGGTTTTTTCAGGCTATCTGTTGGGCTCACACCAGGTTTTACTGTGGGGCTCTCTAAAAATATGAAGTTATACGAGTCGGGTGAAGGGAACAGACCAGAATCAGCTGGTAGATTAGAGTCTTCGTGAGAACCTCTGTCATCATCCCCAGAAACCCCCAGTGTGTCCAAATGTTGATGTTTTGTTGCTTGGTCTCCAGATTCCCTCTTAGGAAATTCAGGTGATTCCTCACCTGGGTCATCAGAGTCCAGGATGGAAGTCTGGGCTTCAGCTGTGAAAGGTTTACTTGTTGGATCTTTCTCAGTGGCAGAGTCTTGTTGGCATGACTTGACACCAGAAGAATATATACCCTCATTTGAGATCATACAGTCTTTGCAGTGCGGTACTGCTGCAGCTGAGTTTGCCTCTTTAGACTTCTTCATCTGTAGATTCTTTAGACCTTTCAGAATATGGCCCTCTTTCCATCCCAAGTCAGTTTGCTCAATGAATACTGAGTGATTGCTGGATACTGAGCCTGTACTCATACGTTTGTCGCGGCTGGTGGCACACTGCAGAGACATTAACATTTGTTTATTTGGTTTCTGTGCTTTAAGTAAATGATAAAAAATAAGAGGGACCAAAAACAAAAACTGTACCTGCTTGGAGAAGCCGCGTCCGTCCGCCCAGGTATGAGACCCACTGGAGTGTTCACTGCAAGCACTGGACAGAGACAGCTCGCTGCCACTGCCGCTTCCACTGCTTCGCGGGCAAGTTAGGCTCAGCAGGCTTGGCCATCTTCCTGCCGGAATATTCCTTGCTTTTCCATTTCTTTGGAACTCCTGGAAAATATTTAAGAAGTGATTAAGTACTGGGTATCAGGGGAAAGAAAGAACCTTTGATCATGCAAATAAACAATCCCGATAAAAATGGAGATTATTACTAAAGAGAATAATTCAGTGCGTTTTCTTGCACATCTCAATCGAACTTCTGGCAAAAATCGAGTTAATAGCTAAACCAGAATTGGAGCCTTTGACCCAGTTTAAATGTCAGTTATCAAACCCAATATTGAATAAAGAGCATTCGACTCTGAAACACTAGGTGGCAAGATGCGTCCTTCCAAAAGTGGAACTAAATGAAACAGAAGGCATTGTATGAATGCATATGTTCAATATAAATTGTATTCATTTTATAAGACTGTGACCTAAGATGGAAAAAGAGTTGATATTAGAAAGAATATAGCTTAAAGTCAGAGCTGCTCAAACTACACGTGTACGTTATGAACAAACAACTCCACTGCGTGTGGACAGATGTGAAGCCTAAAGTACTACAACATCTCTGATAACTTTCACAACAGAAAGAGACACAAACATCTAAAAATAAAGTATAAAAATTGATTTGTGACTAAGTCGCATAATTTAAAATATATTTTAAACATCCATATTATCCATTAAAATAATCCTATTAGATGTATCGTCTAATTACCCTGTTAGTTTGGTGTGAAAGTTGGTGATATTTTCCTCCTTTCTTCAGTCATTTATTGGCCCTCCTTAAAACCACATTGTTCAGCACTGAACACACAGAGCTGATACTGCCACCGTCTTGGTGTCAGAACTCGGTATAATTCTTTAAAATCTTTAGAAAAAGTCTTACTCTCAAACCAGGAATAATGTCTGTCAACCCAAACCTAATGTGAAAAGGCACAAAGTAAAGTCCCCGGCTGGATACGAACCCAGAAATATCCGATGAGAATCTCGGACCCTGACCAGTCAGCCAAAGGACCAACTTGGTGACAGGGAAGAAATCCACTTATTACACATTGAGGGCAACCCCACACTGCGTTTTAAGGACAAATAACTCAAAACGCACACTCATTTGTTTTTAATTTCAGGCTGCTTGCAGTTAAATGTAGTCTGCTGCTTATTTGAAACTTTGAACTATATTGTTTTTTTTGCGTCAGACTGTGACAGAGTGATGAAAAAGCTGCTGCCTGAAGATGTTGTGTTAGATATGGGTGGGCTAAAGAGAGCTGAAGGATTTCATTGGACCATTAGCAAAAGTCATTTGAGAAAACAGCCAATGGATCAGATTATAATATGCTTCTGATTAATCTATAGGAGCCCTGGATCGGCCCAGACAGTCAGTCCAGGTTTGAGTAAGTACTGTTCTGTTTGATTGTGTTATCCTGGAGTGCCCAGGCTGCTGGTAACTCAGTGAAGCTGTGTTGTTGTTTACATGCAAAGAAATTCAGTTTTCTAACAGTATCTAGATAAAAGGGGTGTCACGATTCTCCAAATACTCGATTCAATTTGATTTTCGCTTTTAGTGTCACAGTTCGATTAGATTATCAGGGTTTTTTGTTTTGGTTTTCCTTTTCTTACAGCACAGAGCCTTGTACCATTTTTAGACCAGTCTAGTCTATGATCATTTGTTTTATTCTTTAAATTTTGTCCAGCAAATCTTATTTCAAAAGAGACATAAGTGATGCAATTTCCATTATTCTTGTGTAATGTATCACATTAGATAGTAATGGTCAAATTGAAATAATTTATTTACAATAAAAGCTTAAAAAATCTTTAAATAAATACCAGAAATGATTAGTAACAGAGGGTGGCTGCCATCTAGTGAGTCTTTTTAGTTACTGCAGCACAACAACTCTCAGCCTCAGAGAAACAAGCTAACGGGCAGCTAACGTGCAGCTAACGTGGAGCTAACGTGGAGCTAACAGCGATCCTCTGGTTTATAACCAGAATGTCGACTTAACTCAGGGGGAACTCAACATTTCCTCACTGGTGATTTGATAGTATAAGGAGCGACTTTAGCTCCGGTTCATCTGTCCTACCCGTGGTTTAACTGTAGCTTAGCTAATAGCTACTAGCTAGCATCAGCTAATATGCTCTGTAGAGGCGTGCTGTGTTAACGGGGGATGCTCTTATTGTGATATAGCGGTTAATAATGTTACCAGGTGTTGCTGTGACTTGTAGGAGAACTGGTGAGAGTTACTTGTTAGGGAAAATGCGATGTGATGAGGAAAATCTGAGTAAATAGATGGTTGCCTGGTGACTGTTGCTACAGAGACAGAGTGGGACGCTAGTGACGCTACAGTATGTAAACACGAGACAACCTGATCGCGATCGTCTTTTAGATTTCAATGTGAAAAATTGGGAAGTAGTTTTGATCAATTTCGATACAAAATCGAGATTGTGACACCCCTACTAGATACCTTTGCTGGATTAGGAGAAAGCAAGTTCGGTTCGACTCAAGGTGGAATGAGGTGTAGTCCTACACGTGCATTTCAAAGGACCAAATTATGTCGGCCAACGATAACGATTTGATTTTCTCTTAATGCATATGAACGCACTGACTGATACACTCACAGTATATGATTTATAGATAAATGAATCAGAATCATTAGACAGACATTTCATAATGACGTTATATGTGCCAATGAAAACTTAAGCGTGTCTGATGTTTTCCACATCCAGCACAAGATGAAGGTTCTTGCATTGGTCCAAAATAATAAACTGAACCATAACCAGTAAGCTGTTTTGTCTCCCCAAGGTTTGCTTTCCAAGTCCAGCCCTGTCTACGTCCCTTCTAAACATTGATAGTCATTCATATTTTACAGTCCGCTTTTTGGACTCAGTACACTGAGTATTTCAGATGTTAGTTGTTTGTGAAGGTAAATAAAGAGAAACCACGAAATGCATAAATTAGGGCTGTGACAGTACATGTATCCTTATACTCCTCTGTGCCGTACAGAGTTTCCACACGGAAGCATAACTCTGTTGCACTTTAGCCGGCAACAATCCAGCCCAGCGTCCTGCTAGCAGAGGTTATCAGAAGCAACTCTTCCAAGGTAGAGGAGGAACTTCCGTTGTTAAAGCCTCTTGGTTGGGAACACTTCGGCTTCCCAGTGTAACAAAACAATGTGTTTTCATTAGGGATGCACCGATACCAGTACTGGTATTGGGTATCGGCACCGATAACGCCTAATGTACTCATATCGGCTAATGTTAATGCACCATGAACTGATACTTCAGATGTGGAGACACGGCAATAATTTCACCGAAAATTTTAGTTTTTAACTTTTGAATTTATGTTCTGTGGTCATTTTTATTAATATTTAATTTTTTTCTAATTCACCATCATTTGTTGTAACAAACAGAAAAAATAAAACCTGACTCCCAATTGATGGCACTTTTTTTGTGTGGCATTGATACTCGGTATCAGTCAGTACTCTGATCCAAGTATCGGTTTTAAAAAAAGTGATATCGTTGCATCCCTAGCGTTGGTTGCAGTTTCCTATTAAGAAAATAATTAAACTGTTCTATGTTATTTTTTTTATATTCATCATATAGATTTTTATGCTACCTGATAACAAATTTGTTGGAAATCTGTTTTTCTCACTTTGTTCCCTGACTGAAATGAAAGCGAAGCGGGATATTTGGCGTACCGTTGCACCCCTAGAATAAATGTGTAAAAAACAACGGTAGGAATATTGGGAAACATCATGTTCATGTATTAAAATGTTTCGCTGGATTTCTAGGCCATGTGTTTTTTGTGTGTCTTTCTTACTGGGATCTTTTCCACAGACCTGTTAAATATTCAGCGTTCCCAATCAGAGAGCCAAATGTGTCAAGTGTTGTGACCCCATTTAAAGCAGCATTGATCTCCTGGAAAGCTGTCATGGTCAGCTTCCTCTCAAAGTCAGTAGAGTCATCTGTTAGCAATAATTAATGTGAATAGAAAATAATTGCATGGGGGAGCTGGGGACTGCAGTGATTTGGTCCTTTCGCTGATATTCACCTATTATTTGACTACTTGGCTTTATTCTCCGGGAAGAGGCCGCACCGCTGCAGATTAATCTGGGAACTAATTACAGTCAGCATGCTGAGGCCTATTGCAGATTTGAGGAAAGCCAAACAGTTTAAGGAAACGTTCAGTCGGAGCGGGACGGAGCTGAAAGTCAAGGACAGGTCTGAAGGCTGCAGCTGAGCTTTTATTAATGCCTCTTTTCACATTTTCAGATGTAAAAACATTGCTATAATCAGGAAAAGAGAATAATCTTCATCTTTTGACTGCTACACATGGCTGCAGTTGTTTTTATTCATCCATTTTTTTTAGCAGACTGCTATTACCACTGGGTTTTTGTCCCTTTTTATGCTTTTAATGAATCTCCATTTAAGGTTCTGCACCAACTCCTGTAAAAGCTTTCCACATATTCCCTCAGGAGGGGCTTGTTCTCTTGTTTTTCTTTAAATCTTTGGGTATGGAGTGGAGCTCTTACTCTGAGAGCATTAAACAGCACATTAAGTGCAGATTTAAACACAGCTGATCCTCCAGCAGGCCAGTTTTTGGAGGAGCAACAGCACACATAGGATTAAGCTTAATACACTTTATGGAAGCTGATTGTGGTTTATGTAAAAGTGTGACTAATTTATTTAGCAGAAATAATATAACCCCCCCCCCCCCCCCCGTTACCTGAGAAAAAACTGAGCCATTGTTGCGTTATCATTTTTTCAATATTTAGTTTTACGTGAAGTCTACATTAGATGGACGCACATAAAAAACACAGGCGCAAACGGCTACTAGCTAACTTGGCTAGCGTTAGCTGTCAGTTAAACTCCTCTAGGATACATTCCTGGTCACTGGGCGCATCGGCAGCAAACCTGGCAACCCACCAGCTGGAGTGATGTTTTTATTGTTGCAGCTACAAACTACATACACTAGATGTCGCCATCATGCTCGTGTTTCGTATCCAACCTTCAAAAATGTTTACTAAACTCAGATTATTTGATGGTATGCTTTATAAAAGAGACATTTTCTGCCTCTTTCTACACCAGTTATGATCAGTTTACATTCTTTATTTGCACAAAATCAGCCACACAAAGCGATCTCACCAAATCAGTTCTTGACTATTTATGTCCCGCTGAGAATGAGCTGTTTAGAGGCTCTGTCACTTTTATGCTAATTAGCAGCTGCAGACCACGCCCACCCATCTTTTTACGAGGCAGCAGATTTGCTACAGGTGAGAATGGTATGGTAAGGCTTTTTTTAACCTTGCATAGCGTCGCCTTGAAACAAACACCAGGCTGCTTCTTGGAGACGTACTTGCATGTAGACGTCCACTAGGGGGCAGAGTGCAAGAATCAAACCGGATACAGTGTGAGTTTTATAGAATGATTAATGAGCAGGACGTGATCCGTGTCTCTGGGGCGGATATGTTTTTGTTCCTCCCTCTGGTCCAAAACAGAAATATTTCCCTTCACATGAATTCTGCAACTTCTCTTCAGACCGTACAAGACAACACAGGCGAACACCTTCAAACATTCATGGCTGCATTTTACACGTTCCCAGTGTCTACAGCAGCGTGTGGGGGGGGATTCAGCTCAATCAAAGCAAGAATGATAAAAACGTTCAGAAATCTTCACTTCATCTCTGCATGAGGTGTAAAAATCTGCATCGGTTTGATAAACTGTGTGCAGATTTGAAATACGTATAGTTTCATTACAGACTTCTTGCTTTGTAAGTGGGAAAACGTCGAAAATCTGCAGTGTATCAAACACACTTTATCCTGTTCAGAGTTGTTAAAAAATATTCAAGGGTCCTAGATGTTAATTATGAGAACGCACGCATTCACACTTTATGCGCTACGCCTTCATCCGCTCGTTTTTACCTCCCGGGTCTCACCGGGTCCTTTGAAAACTACATTTCTGTTGATTTCTTTCTGCTTGTAGGTGTCAGACTCAGATCTAGTGAAGCCGCTGCTCAGACGGAGGAAATGCTGCGTTTGTTCATGCAGGCTGTGCAATCGCTTGGCTCCATAATCCGTAAGCCAAAGCCAGCGACTGGAGCGCAGGCTGAACTCTCTCCACCTGCTGGTGTCCCGTCTTTCATTCCCAGAGAGACGCCCTGAACCAGTCAGCCTTACGGGGGGGACAGGTGTGCTGTCAGAGCCATTAGCAAACCTAACAGGCGTGTCTCACAGTCAGAGACACATTTTCCATTTCAGCAGTTTATCATTAATTCTCTCTCTGTTGAATTATAACCAGGCGTCCTCAATGTCTCCTCCAGCACAGGCAAGAAGGGAGCAATCTACGGGTGGAGACGGATAGAGACGGATAGAGACGGATGGAGACGGATAGAGACGGATTGAGACGGATAGAGACGGATGGAGACGGATAGAGATGAAGAGAGACGGATAGAGACGGATGGAGACTGATAGAGACTGATAGAGACGGATGGAGACGGATAGAGACGGATGGAGACAGATAGAGACGGATGGAGACGAATAGAGACGGATGGAGACGGATGGAGACGGATAGAGATGAAGAGAGACGGATAGAGACTGATGGAGGCGGATAGAGACGGATGGAGACTAATAGAGACGGATGGAGACGGATAGAGACGGATAGAGACTGATAGAGACGGATGGAGACTGATAGAGACGGATAGAGACGGATAGAGACGGATTAAGATGGATAGAGACGGATGGAGACGGATAGAGGCGGATGGAGACGAATAGAGACGGATGGAGACGAATAGAGACGGATGGCGACTGATAGAGACTGATAGAGACGGATGGAGACGGATGGAGACGGATAGAGACGGATGGAGACGGATAGAGACGGATAGAGACGGATGGAGACTGATAGAGATGAAGAGAGACGGATAGAGACGGATAGAGACTGATAGAGACGGATGGAGACTAATAGAGACGGATGGAGACGGATAGAGACGGATAGAGACTGATAGAGACGGATGGAGACTGATAGAGACGGATAGAGACGGATAGAGACGGATTAAGATGGATAGAGACGGATGGAGACGGATAGAGGCGGATGGAGACGAATAGAGACGGATGGAGACGAATAGAGACGGATGGCGACTGATAGAGACTGATAGAGACGGATGGAGACGGATGGAGACGGATAGAGACGGATGGAGACGGATAGAGACGGATAGAGACGGATGGAGACTGATAGAGATGAAGAGAGACGGATAGAGACGGATAGAGACTGATAGAGACGGATGGAGACTAATAGAGACGGATGGAGACGGATAGAGACGGATAGAGACTGATAGAGACGGATGGAGACTGATAGAGACGGATAGAGACGGATAGAGACGGATAGAGACGGATAGAGACGGATGGAGACGGATAGAGACGGATGGAGACGGATAGAGACGGATGGAGACGAATAGAGACGGATAGAGACGGATGGAGACTGATAGAGACGGATGGAGACGGATAGAGACGGATAGAGACGGATGGAGACTGATAGAGACTGATAGAGACGGATGGAGACGGATAGAGACGGATGGAGACGAATAGAGACGGATGGAGACTGATAGAGACTGATAGAGACGGATGGAGACGGATAGAGACGGATGGAGACGGATAGAGACGGATGGAGACGGATGTAGACGGTTAGAGACGGATGGAGACGGATGGAGACGGATTGAGACGGATGGAGACGGATTGAGACGGATAGAGACGGATGGAGACGGATTGAGATGGATAGAGACGGATGGAGACGGATAGAGATGAAGAGAGACGGATAGAGACGGATGGAGACTGATAGAGACTGATAGAGACGGATGGAGACGGATAGAGACGGATGGAGAATGATAGAGACAGATAGAGACGGATGGAGACAGATAGAGACGGATAGAGACGGATGGAGACAGATAGAGACGGATAGAGACGGATGGAGACAGATAGAGGCGGATAGAGACGGAATAGAGACGGAATAGAGACTGATAGAGACGGATAGAGACAGATAGAGACAGATTGAGACGGATGGAGACGAATAGAGACGGATGGAGACGAATAGAGACGGATAGAGACGGATGGAGACTGATAGAGACGGATGGAGACGGATAGAGGCGGATACAGACGGAATAGAGACTGATAGAGACTGATAGAGACGGATGGAGACGAATAGAGACGGATGGAGACGAATAGAGACGGATGGAGACTGATAGAGACTGATAGAGACGGATGGAGACGGATAGAGACGGATGGAGACGGATAGAGACGGATGGAGACGGATGTAGACGGTTAGAGACGGATGGAGACGGATGGAGACGGATTGAGACGGATGGAGACGGATTGAGACGGATAGAGACGGATGGAGACGGATTGAGATGGATAGAGACGGATGGAGACGGATAGAGATGAAGAGAGACGGATAGAGACGGATGGAGACTGATAGAGACTGATAGAGACGGATGGAGACGGATAGAGACGGATGGAGAATGATAGAGACGGATAGAGACGGATGGAGACAGATAGAGACGGATAGAGACGGATGGAGACAGATAGAGACGGATGGAGACGAATAGAGACAGATGGAGACGGATAGAGACGGATGGAGACGGATAGAGATGAAGAGAGACGGATAGAGACTGATGGAGACGGATAGAGATGAAGAGAGACGGATAGAGACGGATGGAGACAGATAGAGACGGATAGAGACGGATAGAGACTGATAGAGACGGATGGAGACTAATAGAGACGGATGGAGACGGATAGAGACGGATAGAGACTGATAGAGACGGATGGAGACTGATATAGACGGATGGAGACGGATAGAGACGGATAGAGACGGATAGAGACGGATTAAGATGGATAGAGACGGATAGAGACGGATAGAGACGGATGGAGACGAATAGAGACGAATAGAGACGGATGGAGACTGATAGAGACGGATGGAGACGGATGGAGACGGATAGAGACGGATGGAGACGGATAGAGACGGATAGAGACGGATGGAGACTGATAGAGACGGATGGAGACTGATAGAGACGGATGGAGACGAATAGAGACGGATGGAGACGAATAGAGACGAATAGAGACGAATAGAGACGGATGGAGACTGATAGAGACGGATGGAGACGGATAGAGACGGATGGAGACGGATAGAGACGGATGGAGACTGATAGAGACGGATAGAGACGGATGGAGACGGATGGAGACGGATAGAGATGGATAGAGACGGATAGAGACGGATGGAGACGGATGGAGACGGATGGAGACGAATAGAGACGGATGGAGACGAATAGAGACGAATAGAGACGGATGGAGACTGATACAGACGGATGGATACGGATGGAGACGGATAGAGACGGAATAGAGACTGATAGAGACGGATAGAGACAGATAGAGACGGATAGAGACGGATGGAGACGAATAGAGACGAATAGAGACGGATGGAGACGAATAGAGACGGATAGAGACGGATAGAGACAGATAGAGACGGATGGAGACGGATGGAGACGGATAGAGACGGATGGAGACGGATGGAGACGGATTGAGACGGATGGAGACGGATTGAGACGGATAGAGACGGATTGAGACGGATTGAGACGGATTGAGACGGATGGAGACGGATTGAGACGGATGGAGACGGATTGAGACAGATGGAGACGGATAGAGACGGATGGAGACGGATAGAGATGAAAAGAGACGGATAGAGACTGATGGAGACGGATAGAGATGAAGAGAGACGGATAGAGACGGATGGAGACAGATAGAGACGGATAGAGACGGATAGAGACAGATAGAGACGGATGGGGAGACGGATGGAGACGGATAGAGATGAAGAGAGACGGATAGAGACGGATGGAGACAGATAGAGACGGATAGAGACTGATAGAGACGGATGGAGACTAATAGAGACGGATGGAGACAGATAGAGACGGATAGAGACTGATAGAGACGGATGGAGACTGATATAGACGGATGGAGACGAATAGAGACAGATGGAGACGGATAGAGACGGATGGCGACGGATAGAGATGAAGAGAGACGGATAGAGACTGATGGAGACGGATAGAGACGGATAGAGACTGATAGAGACGGATGGAGACGGATAGAGACGGATGGAGAATGATAGAGACGGATAGAGACGGATAGAGACTGATAGAGACGGATGGAGACTGATTGAGACGGATAGAGACGGATTGAGACGGATGGAGACGGATTGAGACGGATTGAGACGGATGGAGACGGATTGAGACGGATGGAGACGGATTGAGACAGATGGAGACGGATAGAGACGGATGGAGACGGATAGAGATGAAGAGAGACGGATAGAGACTGATGGAGACGGATGGAGACGGATAGAGACGGATGGAGACGGATGGAGACGGATTGAGACGGATTGAGACGGATAGAGACGGATTGAGACGGATGGAGACGGATTGAGACGGATGGAGACGGATTGAGACGGATTGAGACGGATGGAGACGGATTGAGACAGATGGAGACGGATAGAGACAGATGGAGACGGATAGAGATGAAGAGAGACGGATAGAGACTGATGGAGACGGATAGAGATGAAGAGAGACGGATAGAGACGGATGGAGACAGATAGAGACGGATAGAGACTGATAGAGACGGATGGAGACTAATAGAGACGGATGGAGACAGATAGAGACGGATAGAGACTGATAGAGACGGATGGAGACTGATATAGACGGATGGAGACGAATAGAGACAGATGGAGACGGATAGAGACGGATGGCGACGGATAGAGATGAAGAGAGACGGATAGAGACTGATGGAGACGGATAGAGACGGATAGAGACTGATAGAGACGGATGGAGACGGATAGAGACGGATGGAGAATGATAGAGACGGATAGAGACGGATAGAGACTGATAGAGACGGATGGAGACTGATTGAGACGGATAGAGACGGATTGAGACGGATGGAGACGGATTGAGACGGATTGAGACGGATGGAGACGGATTGAGACGGATGGAGACGGATTGAGACGGATAGAGACGGATGGAGACGGATAGAGATGAAGAGAGACAGATAGAGACGGATGGAGACGGATTGAGACGGATGGAGACGGATTGAGACGGATGGAGACTGATAGAGACTGATAGAGACGGATGGAGACGGATAGAGACGGATGGAGAATGATAGAGACGGATAGAGACTGATGGAGACGGATAGAGACGGATGGAGAATGATAGAGACAGATAGAGACGGATGGAGACAGATAGAGACGGATAGAGACGGATGGAGACAGATAGAGACGGATAGAGACGGATGGAGACAGATAGAGGCGGATAGAGACGGAATAGAGACTGATAGAGACGGATAGAGACAGATAGAGACGGATAGAGACGGATAGAGACGGATGGAGACTGATAGAGACTGATAGAGACGGATGGAGACGGATAGAGACGGATGGAGAATGATAGAGACAGATAGAGACGGATGGAGACAGATAGAGACGGATAGAGACGGATGGAGACAGATAGAGACGGATAGAGACGGATGGAGACAGATAGAGGCGGATAGAGACGGAATAGAGACTGAATAGAGACGGATAGAGACGGATAGAGACTGATAGAGACGGATAGAGACGGATGGAGACGAATAGAGACGAATAGAGACGGATGGAGACGAATAGAGACGGATAGAGACGGATGGAGACTGATAGAGACGGATGGAGACGGATAGAGGCGGATAGAGACGGATGGAGACGAATAGAGACGGATGGAGACGAATAGAGACGGATAGAGACGGATGGAGACTGATAGAGACGGATGGAGACGGATAGAGACGGATGGAGACGAATAGAGACGAATAGAGACGGATGGAGACGAATAGAGACGGATAGAGACGGATGGAGACTGATAGAGACGGATGGAGACGGATAGAGGCGGATAGAGACGGATGGAGACGAATAGAGACGGATGGAGACGAATAGAGACGGATAGAGACGGATGGAGACTGATAGAGACGGATGGAGACGGATAGAGACGGATGGAGACGAATAGAGACGAATAGAGACGGATGGAGACGAATAGAGACGGATAGAGACGGATGGAGACTGATAGAGACGGATGGAGACGGATAGAGGCGGATAGAGACGGATGGAGACGAATAGAGACGGATGGAGACGAATAGAGACGGATAGAGACGGATGGAGACTGATAGAGACGGATGGAGACGGATAGAGACGGATGGAGACGAATAGAGACGAATAGAGACGGATGGAGACGAATAGAGACGGATAGAGACGGATGGAGACTGATAGAGACGGATGGAGACGGATAGAGGCGGATAGAGACGGATGGAGACGAATAGAGACGGATGGAGACGAATAGAGACGGATAGAGACGGATGGAGACTGATAGAGACGGATGGAGACTGATAGAGACGGATGGAGACGGATAGAGGCGGATAGAGACGGAATAGAGACGAATAGAGACGAATAGAGACTGATAGAGACCGATAGAGACGGATGGAGACGAATAGAGACGGATGGAGACGAACAGAGACGAATAGAGACGGATGGAGACTGATAGAAAAAGATAGAAATGGGTGGAGACAACCAGAGAGGCAGAGGGCTGCAGTAAAAACTCCACCCACCCATTTAATTAATTAATTCATTCATTGATTGATTGATTGATTCATTCATTCATTCATTCATTCATTGATTCATTTCTCTCTGTTCCTGACGGTTACATCCAGAAAGTGACAGTATTTAACCAACAGAACCAGAACTGTTAACTGTGGGAATAATAAGTGCCTTTGTGTTTAAATAAAATGATATATAATAAACAGTGTAAATGTGATAGTTTCACATGTTGAGGTGGACATAACATCTCAGTCCTGTGAAGGAAGATGAGTTGATGAAGTCTTATTTCTGTCCAGCTGTTCCCCAGGATCGTTCTACACCTTTACAGACAACAAATAAAAATCATTTGGAGGCTCTGCTTCGTCACGCACTCACAGGTCTGCACAGTGGATCAGCTGCCACAGCATGAAGACGGCAAAAACGGTTCGATTTCATCACTGTCCTACTTCAGAGAGAGATTCTGACTCTCAATTGGATTATTCCTGGTAGAATAAATGTAAAATAATAGAATCCATCTATCAGTCTGCAATAACATACTGGGGTTGGTTACATTTTAATTACATCATCAGCTGTTGTTTACTAATCCAGCAGGGGGATTGTCCACCAGCCTAACGAGGATTTAAGCTTTTTATCTTCCACAGTTTAGTCTTGTTTGGTTGGCCACACAGGATTGGCTTTAAATGCAAACACAAAATGAGGAAACGAGGTGTCATGGTGGTCAGCAGAGCTTTTACTTTCTCCCGTCATGTTCGCAGCGTTCTCATCCAGACACGCTCTGCTCTGTGCAGCGTTTCTGCAGCTCCAGGGAGAGGACGCTTGTTTGGTCCCTCAACCAGGGGGTTACCGGCAGAACCGGGACCAGATCAGAATGGAAGGAACCAAGTTAGTTCTAATAAAACCACTTTCTATACCCAAATAAAGAGTGACCTGTTATAATTTTGATGCTATAAATAAGGGACATATGATTCAAATTCGACTTTTGTAGCCCATAAATACAGAATGTGGTGCATTTAAAGTCTGTAGGAATGCAAACAATCCCATAAATGAGTCACTCCAGGTGTTGAGGAGATATTTTTCTATATTGTTTTGGTTATATTTTTATCTATAACATTTTGAACTCTTATTACATCACAGTACTTACACTGGAACTGCTAAACATGTTCATGGACTTCTGGCTAAACATTGAGTGAATCCTCCATCTTTATTTCTGGCTGTGAGTTTGTAGTCCTAGTTCAGAACCACAGAAGTTAAAAAAGTTTGGTTGTTGGATTATTAACCCACATGATTCTTTACGCCGTCCTCCAGAACCAGAACCTCTGTGAAGTTCCTGGTTAACTTTTATTTTCCATGGTATTTTACCCTCATCTGTAGGGAAAGTATTTTTGTTTGTGGGAAGGATGAGAGCTTCAGTAACCTCCGCCAGCATCAAGAAGGATTTACTGAAACACTTTGTTTTATTGAGGAGTCAGAAATAACGGACACAGCAAAGCAGCAAGCTTCAGATAAAACTAGAATGACAACAAACTTTATTTCAGACGTTCATTTATTGCCTCTTAGCCTTTGTTCTGATAGCATTAGCATCGTACCTTCTGCTTATGTTAGCGCTATGCGCTCGGTATTTTAGCTCCCCGATGACGTACGTCTTTTAACATAACTATGACAGAAATAATATTGGATTATTGTTCTGTTTTTAGCCCTGGAAAACGAAAGATCTGAACATATTCAATGATGTTAGCATGACGCTAACAGTTAGCATGCTAACAACCTCTGGGTTCTTGTGTGGAACATCTGCGAATCGGCGCTAAATAAACTGAATAGAAGTGAAGACGTATTTATATCATTATAGTAGCGTTACTATAGTTACATTTTATCTTAGAAGTAGTTTGTGTTAAAGTATCAGTAATATTAAAAAGACTACAATATATGTTACTGTAAAACTGCTAACGTTTTTCTTTAGTATTTTTCAAACTTAACTGAAACACCCAATTGTCATGATTTTGTATAATATTTTTCTTTATATCTAAGAAAAGCCTCTTTATTACAGCTTTTAAGTTACACAGTATTGTTGTGTTAGTAATGGTGTTTCAGACGCTTTAATAAACATAGCATTACTATATTTTTAACGAGGTTTTGGGCCAATAAACAGTTATCTTGTACATATTTAGTGGGTATGTTGGGTCAAAATTTGCAACTGGGTGGAAAACTCTTCTGACATCTTGCAAAAATGAAGTTTGCCCCCAACCTGATATAAAGAGACCGCACCATATATATATATATATATTATACATTATAATCTAGAATCCTCTGAACAGGCCTGGAAGAGGAGCTCGTAGAGCTACAATAATGAGGAATTCAGACCTAAGAATTATAGATCCACTTTATATAGACCAAAACTGAATTATTTAAACGTAAAAAGTAGTAAATTAAAAGCATGATACGCCCTCTATAAAAGTAAGGCAATAAATACAAAATCCCACATTTAAAATATAAGAGTATGAAAGTAATATGAAATAAGCATGCATGTTTTGCCAATGAAAATGACATCTTGATTGGTCACATTTGACTTAACCGTTAAGTCAAATGTGACCAATCCACTAAAACTTCAGATTATTGTTATTTGATGCAACACAGATGCAGCAGGTGAGTTTAAGGAAACTGGAGGAAGAGTGAAAGAGAGAGCAGAATCTACTCAGGGACTGATTACAGGGGAAGCAGCTCAGAATATAGATTACATATAGATAATAAAGAATAATGTACAGGTGACATTACAAACAGAGACCTTCGCTCTCAGACTGCAGGTTTACTGGTAGTTCCTAGGATTTCTAAAAGTAGAATGGGTGGCAGATCTTTCAGCTATCAGGCTCCCCTCCTATGGAACTGGCTCCCAGGGTTGGTTCGTGAAGCAGACAATTTGTCTATCTTTAAAACTAGGCTAAAAACTTTCCTCTTTGACAAAGCTTACAGTTAGAGATATGTTTATAGGTAGTTAGAGTCAGGTCAGACAGGTAGATAGGAAGAGACAGGTTAATGTTAGTAGTCAGGCAGAGTGTCAAAAGTTAGGAAGAGATAGGAAGAGGTAGAGTAGCTAGGTAGAGATAGATTAATGTAAGCCAGGTAAAGATCCGGAGCCGGTCGCGGCTTACCGCCGCGGAAGAAATGCGCCCCACAGGGGCCAGCCAGCGCCGGAGAGAGGTCCCTCAAGGGGATCCTCCCGCACAGTGCGGCCGCCCATTACCTGCCGGGTTGAATCCCCCGGGCAGACTGTGCGGACCCCACCCGTTTATCTCTTAAACGTTTCTCGCCCTCTTCAACTCTGTCCTCTCAGTTCTGTCTATTTTTCCTTAAGATAGTTGTCGACTATCGGTCTCGTGCCGGTATTTAGCCTTAGATGGAGTTTACCACCCACTTTGGGCTGCATTCTCAAACAACCCGACTCCGAGAAGACCCCGGCATGACGGGGGCCGTTACCGGCCCTACACCGTCCACGGGTCAGGAGGACTCAGACAGAGTGTTGGTAGCCAGGTCTCCTAGTAGCTAGGAGACAGGTTAATGTTAGTAGCTATGCTGCTTTAGGCTAGGCTGTTGGAGGACATTATTAGGGTCTGTTCCTACTTTCTCTCCTACTTCTCCCCAACTGCATGATGTGCTGTCAATTCAAGCACTAACCTGTTTTCTATTATAGTAGGTGCTCCGGATTAGCCCTGCTTGACGACCCTGACTAAGATGGCATTGCAGTGACGGAAAATTCTCCACGTCCTGCAACAAACTTGTGCATCGGTTCTGTTGCTCTTTCTGTGTCTCTGTTGTGTATTCTCCAAGCCAGACGGTCGCGGCAGATAACCGCTTGTGCTGAGCCTGGTTCTGCCGGAGGTTTCTTCCTGTTAAAAGGGAGTTTTTCCTTCCCACTGTCGCTGCATGCTTGCTCAGTATGAGGGATTGCTGAGAATTCCACGACGCAATCTTCTGTGGTTCTGTAATTTCTACACTAAACATTGTATTGTAATAACTCTTTTTGTAAAGTGCCTTGAGATGACATCTGTTGTGAAATGGCGCTATATAAATAAATTGAATTGAATTTAATTGAATTTAGGAATATACTCTGAATACAATTCTCTACAGAACAGTTTGCTGTTGTAGCTTTAACATGTAAGGTTATGATTTTAATAATAATAGGTTGTCTGACGCACGAAACTCAAACAAAACGTCTCTAACTCAGACCGGAAGAGGAAATCCAACGTAGAACCGATAAATCTGAGCAGGTTATTTGTCGCCGTGGTAAGATGATAACACCTGGGTTCCTACCTGGGAGGCCCCGGCGGCGGACGTTTTGACGCGCTGCTGAAACAGGACGCTCAGGATTCGGTTCTGCTGCTCCAAGTCGAACACTCGGGTCCGCAGCTTCACGCATTCCTCCTTCAGGTCCTGGAGAAGACGACGGATGGAGAGACAACCGTGTTAGATGTTCGTCACTTTTCATCTGTAGGAACCGCTTCATTCTGGATTAAGACCCTGCTGAGGTCCACTTCCTACAGAACCTGGCAGAACATCCTGCCCACAATGGCAGCTGGAACTTCGGCTTTCAGGTCTAGCCACAGATTCATAAGTAGAACCTAACGCTGCGGTAAACTGGACCAGAACCTCTGCTGGGTTCCTGGGTTTCCATGATGCGGAATGTTTTCTACAGAACCTGTGGAGTCTGGGTGCTGATTGGGGGACTCCTGCCGGTTTCAGCAGCTTTTATTTAGAGGTGTCAGAGTAAAGGGGGCTGAAATCTATCCTTTTTGTTGCTGTTACATAAAATAGGGATGAAATTCCTCATCTGTGACTATGGATGAACCACAGATGGGGTGTGAATACTTTTGCATAGTTCTGTTACCCATCAGTTTCTATTTTCCTTTTTAACGACCATCAGAAGTTTTGTTTCATTTTTCTTTTCTTTCTATTTATTTCATTCATTTAAAAACTGCATGAATGAAAAGGAAAATAACGAAGTAAAAACCAACGTATAACATCTGCCCCTATTAACAAAAAATCATTTAATATACTTAATATGACGTCTTATCAATCTTACAAAATCCATACAAAATAAATCAGTTGATCTACCACTCCACAGTATAATATTTGTGTAACAAAGTAATATAATATTCTTCTTTAATACATGTATGGAATATCACAATTGAGTTTGTTCCATAAATCAACTTCTTTATTTGGGATTGAATCCGTGTTTGGTTCATTCTTTGGTTTTTCCATTTCAAAATAAAATCAGAAAAAACAAATAATAAGTTCTTTTTTCTTTTTTTTTACTTTAAAACTAAATTTATAAAAAAAGGAAAGTACAGAAAGAAAAAAAAAGCTTAATTTATAAAAAAAGGAAAGTACAGAAAGAAAAAAAAAGAATTGCAGGATAAACTAAAAAAAAAAGAAGCTTTGTCCTTTTCGGTGGAACAGGTTGTGCAAAAGTTTTGGTGCAAAAATGTGTTCCCAATAAATATTCTGTTGCCCCTGTGTCAGCAGCGCCCCCTGCAGTCAGAGACGCAGATCCGACATTAGCGCCACATCTGATCTATTTCAGTAAAATGATGATAGGTAGCATGTTAAAGTTGTTGCTTTATTAATCCTCCACTAAATAAATGAATACAATTAAACATGGTATTGTGTGTTTCTGTGTTTTTTGTTTTAAATGTTGAGAATTGAAGTCTGAATCATGTTCATTAAAATCTGATCTATATCAGCCACTAAGACTGTTTTCTTTCCCATCGTGTTCAATTTATTAATTATAGGATGGAAGCTGATTCTGCTGGACACTATAACTCGGCTTCCTGAACAGATGAATGTAGGATTATTATTATTAAACCGTTCTAATGGAAAGTATGACACACAATAAACACAAAATATATTTCTGCTTTTCTGATGTCTCCTGTGTGATTTGTCTAAAATAATCTGCTGTAGCAGATGTTTTATTTAGGTATTGTGACGTATGAAGATAATATTTCCTTTCTTTTAAAAAGAAACAAAATTGTTTTAGCAAAAGATGAATATTTCACCCTGACTTTCATAATCTGTTCTACTGTTTTTAAACCCCATGGGGGGAAAATATTAAACCATTCATTCTGTGTTTTAGGTCGTTCATTCCTCACATCATACAGCATATTTCAGCTGCCAGAAATATTCAGTTTCCATCTTCACAAAAAAAAAGAACAAATGAATTTACAGAACTGTCTTTATCATCGCTTAGTCCTTTCAACATGGATGCTTGGTCTTATGAATATGAATAAATTTGGTCTTACTTTACCAAAGTTTCATGGGGGAATGGAATATTTCAGCTGTCTGAAATATTCTGTTCATAACATGGGAACAAAATAACTTACAGGCCTTTAATTTATAATATTTAGTCCTTCAGCTGCCTGAAATATTTGGAAAACACTGTTTATTTGTATTAATTTATTTACTGGAAGATTACTAAAGTAATAAACTTTAAGATGACCCCCTATCGTCATTTTACTGAGATCCGAAGTGGCATGAAGACGGTCAGTTCCGCGTCTCTGGCTGCAGGGGGCGCTCTGGACTGTACTTCCTGTGTTGCAACAAATTAAAACAAATCCCGGATTTTGCATTATAGGTTAAAAAAAGTTTGCGTAAAAATCCATCACAATGTTTTTTTTATTTGTTTAATATTACATTTTTACTTTTGGCTTTCACAAACTGAAAAACCAAAAAACTTCACGGTTTATTGGCCTGTTGGGTTTTATTTTGAGTCGGAAAAACCAAAGAACGAACCATACACAGATTATTGAGATAAAAAAAATTCAGTACCTTTTAATTCACATCTTATGTTTTCAACTTGGTAAATCTATTTAGCAAATCATTGGAGAATATTTCCATAGGAGCTTTATATGTGGTTTTTAAGAGGTTGTAATCTAATAACTCGTACATTTTGAGTGTTTTTAATTTGATAAATGAGGAATTAGTTGGATTTCTGTATCCACATCCAATAACGACTCAGATTGGGGTTTTCTGTAAATGAGAATCGAGTTAATGTCTCAGAATTTACAGCAAAAACAACGCTTCTTACTCAGAGAATCTGTAAGTGTGTACAGTACTGCTGTTTGTGTTTTTACTGTGTTGCCCCGATGGGGGCGCTGCTCCAGAAACCAACCTTTTGTGTGAGGAGGGCCTGCACCACCTGGTTGGCCACCTAGGAGAGACACACAGAGGTTAACGGGACGGATCCGGCTCCAGAGCTTCAGCTTGGTTTCAATAACAGAGACGAGGGTTTAAAAGCTGCGATGAGCCCAGACCGACAGGATGTTGCATCACAGCAGCGGCCTCCAATCACCTCTCTCCAAACTTTGATCTCTCCACAATGGTTCCGAACATGAAGTCTGTGAATATCTTAGCAACAAGTGTTATTTGAATCATGATTTTTCCCCATCTAGGTCAGGGAATATCTGATCCAACAGGGGTTTCATAACAGTAACTTCAAGTATTCTACTTTTTACTAAGGGAATATGAAAAATGAACCCCACAATTATTTCTTAAAAATAACCATCAAGTTCGGTAAAGATCTGGTAATGAGCTGTTTGTTTGATTTAGGCGTGTTGGAGCAGAGATGCATCTAAAACCTGCAGGACAATCGATGTGGATCTAAAGGACTCGGTAGTAATCCAGTAAACTGTTTCCTAGAACCTACCAAAGTAGCATCCAGGATGGGACACTACTGATAACAGGGATTTATTGTGAATATGTGTAAATTATTAGTTTTCCTGTTGGTTCAATAAGAGGATCATCAATAAATACACAAATATTTAAAGACATAACTGAATGCATTATACGACAGAATAATAGTTACATGCAGTTGTTCCTGAACCACCAATAAGTGTTTAGACGTGCATAGTTCAGCTTTTAATATTAGTTAAAAGTGTTTCTCTTGGTAGTTTAGGTGAATCACTGACCTCATCCAGACAGCGTTCATACTGCTTCCTCTGGTTGTCGTTTTCCATGGATAGGGCAGAGTTTTCCGCCTGGAGAGACACAGGATCGGTTATTAGGATCAGCCACCACACATACAAATACAGTACATGCATTCAGGTCGTTGGATCACACAGACTGGTTTACCCCCAGTAGAAAAACCCTCCACATTTCTGGATTCATTTCTGCAGAAATGCGTCTCCTAACGATGGTTACCATAAATGAAGGGATCTAAATCCCTCCCAGAAGGTCAACTTCAGGGGAAAAACAACCGCGGAGACGCTCTCCTGAATACGCTGGACCATAAAACAGCGGAACCGGACCGGACCGAGCCCCACTGTTAATGTTTACACCCTGCTGTAATTTGCACTGTTTAACTCAACTAATTACCATTTCTGCTGCTTTCTTCTGGCTTCTGCTTGCACATACGTTTTTGCACAACTACACATTCTGTAAATATTCTTACATTGTTAAATATTTTTCTAAATTATCCCACACCAATTATTATCCCACTCGGTTGTACAATCTAACCTAAGGTTTTATTTTTAAAACTGCTCAGTACTCTGGGTTTGCCATTTTGTCCTTAATGTAGCCCACATATTATTCTCAATTCTTAAGTTCTTTAATTTACTATTTGTGTGAATCTAAATGGATATTTTACCTGAACACTTTATCACATTGAAAAGAAAATACTTGTTTTCTCAGAATGTTATTGATAATAATTTGTCCAGTATGACTTATAAAGTAAATTATTATTGTTACTGGAATTTTCGAATTCAGGAGAACAATTATTTATATTATTAATTCATTTTCAGAGATTTTAAAGTAATTTTTGTACTTGTGAAAGATCTTGATAGAAGAACGGAATGAGAAATAATATCAAAAGCAGAATTCAAATAAAAGAGATCAAGGATTGAAAATAAACCAGAATCAGCTGCCAGCGAAACAACGTTTCTACGCTATGAGACGGAAGAAAATCCGACTGAAAGATTATTCTGCATCACGTGAGAATAAGGCTGAATAGCAGCATTTTGGAAATAATTTTGGATATGAATGGAAGATCTGAGATAGCACCAACATTATTAAGATTATTGAATGGAAGACAATGAATTGGTAGACAGGTTACAACAAATGATGGTGAATCTCAATAAAAATGACCACAAAACTAAAATTTCAAGTGAAAAAGAAACATTTTATGTGAAGTTATTGCAGAGTTTCTACATTTTAAACATCGGTTCATAGTATTTGTTAACTAACTCATATCGAGAACATGACAGAACGGTATTGACCCCGATATCTGATACACGTATCGGTAATTGAAATCCAAATCCTGTTTCCTCAATAAAGACGAAACTGATGCAATTTTGAAGGTTTTGAGAACAATTCCCAAGGTGAGATGAATACTGGCCACAATGAACAGAAGAAGGCAGGAAAGACATGCCTTTACAGGAGATGTGGGGAGAGGGTCCAAATGATCAGCAAATTATTTCCATTTTAACATTTGTGGAAGGGAGGAAAAGCAGACGAGAAGCTGGAATCCAACTTTAAAATCATCTCAATCAGGTTGGCGTTTTAGGGATTCATGATGAAGATCAGAACCAGTGAAGTGGAAAAGGACAGGAAACATCTGGAGAAAGAGGTGGAAGCCCAGTTTACCTCCAAAGCTCGAAGGCGCTCCAGCAGAGGATTGCTGTCCTCTGAGCCGCCGCCGCCGCCGCCGCCGCCAGCCTCAGGGGAAGATGGCGTCTCTGGCGCTGTGGGACCCTCCAGACTGTCCTGCTGCTTCCACATCTCCTCCAAGAGTTTATCCTGGAAAACCAAAAATAAACGACCTAAAGAACCAAAGCTTTGCTCTGTTGGAAAACCATCACGTTATTCCGCTATGCTAATCATGTTAAATGAAGATGCTAAAACCAGTTTAAAAGAATAGTTTAAAATATTAGTTCAAATATTATAATAATATTAACATAAGATTAACATATGAACTATAATTATAGTATAATGTATAATAAAAACAGAAGTATTAAATATTATGATATTAATACGAAAATATTAAGCTCAGCTAGCATAGCTTTACTTAGCCAGTTAAGCTAAGCTAGCAACTTTAACCGGTCGTGTTGAGGAGCTACGCTGTGATCTGATCTAATGCAGATTTTACTGATTTTCAGGGATCCAGAGAGAGATTCACATATAGGCTGATGGTGAGAAAATGTTTTTCAGAAAATGTTTGTGTTTTTTTTGGGGGGGGAGAAGAAGAAGAAGAAGAAAAACAACACATTTTTGTTGCCATCTGTAGAGTTGAAAAATATCAGATTAATTTAGAATCAGGCTTTAGAAAATCTATGATTGGTGCATCTTAATCAACACAATGGGGCCTGATTTATCAACGGTTAGCGCTTGTTAAAAGCCGCGCAACCCCCACAGCGTCACAAAAACAGACTGAGGCTGATCTATACCAGAACTATGCAGACGACACACAGCTATACATTACAGTATCACCAGGTAACTTTGATTCTATCCAGACCTTAAATGAATGCATTGAACAAATCAACGACTGGATGTCCCATAACTTCAGTAATTATTGTTGGACCTACAGAGGAACGATCCAGAATCAGCACACAGCTTCAGTTAATCCAACTAGAAACCAGCAACCAGGCCAGAACTCTAGGTGTAATAATGGACTCAGACCAGAACCTCCAGGGTCACATAAAGGCAATAACAAGGTCAGCTTTCTATCAGCTGAGGAACATTTCTAGGATTAAAGGACTGATGACACAAGGAGATCTAGAAAAACTCATCCATGCATTTATGATTACTGCAACAGTATCTTCACAGGTCTACCTAAAAAGTCAATCAGACAGCTGCAGCTGATCCAGAACGCTGCTGCTCGTGTTCTCACTAGAACCAGGAAAGTAGAACAACATCACCCCAGTTCTAAAGTCCTTCCTCTGGCTCCCTGTAGCTCAGAGAATAAACTTCTAAATACTCCTACTAATTTATAAATCACTGAACGGTTTAGCACCAAAGGATGATGGAGACCTGCTGTTACTATAGCAACCCAGCAGACCAATCAGGTCCTCCAGCTCTAGTTTACTAAACATTCCTAGAACCAGAACCAAACATGGAGAAGCAGCTTTCAGCTTCTATGCTCCATAAATCCGGAACAAACTTCGAGAAAAATGCAAAAACGCTGAATCATTCAGCTCTTTTAAACCAGAGATTAAAACTCTGCTATTCAGAGCTGCTTAGAATCCTAAATTGCGCTTTCTGATCAATATTTGATTCTCGTGGTTTAAGTTTTATTCTTATTTTTTATTTCCTTTTAAACCGATTGTGTTTGATCCGTTTTTAATCTATATTGCATAAATTTGTTCCTTACATCATCTTTTCTTATTGATTGATTGTGTCTATCTGTTAAACCAATATGTTTCTGTAATCATGCTTTTCTGATCATGTATTTGGTATCATTATCACTCATGTAAAGCACCTTGAATTGTGTTGAATGTGTGCTATAGAAATAAAACTGCCTTGCCTATCAACACGATGCAGAGAGCATTGCGTCTGTTAAACCCGCAGCTAGACGCACGCATTCCATTTAGACAAACGAAAAACAGAGTTCACAGCATTTTAACCTAATAGTAATTAATTCTGTAACAGCCAGAAGAAAGAAACTGATACAGTATGTCGTTCCCTCCCTCCTTTTTTTTGTGCCAAAGACGCATCATGGATCCATGCGCATTATTCCTCCTCAACTCTAACAATGTTTAAATCCAGGCTGAAAACTGTTCTTTTTACCAATGCATATGATAATTGAAAGTATTTTATCTGCACTCTTGCTTTTTACTGTAATTAATTATATTTTAAGTTGATGTTTTTTGTTCTGTTTATCTGTTTTCTTCATTTATGCAGCTGTGAAGCACTTGCCTTGTGTATGTTTTGTGCTCTACAAATAAACCTGCCTTGCCTTGCCTCTCTCTATCCGTGGTGCAAACTCCTCATTTGAATACTGTTGCTTGCCTAAAAAGAATTGCTCACGCAATCTTAGTAAATCACCCACAAATTAAGGACAACCCACTCGCGTAAATCTTTACCGCCGCACGCAGTTTTGTGGTCATAATCAGGAATCTTGGTAAATCTAAGAGTTAAAAAAATGCATGCTACCTCCACACAGAAAAAACTACCAACTGGGATTTGAACCCTGGACCTTGTTGCTGTTGGGCGGAACAGCTTCACAACTTTAATAAAAGACTGTCAAAAATTAAAATTCAATCAAATATCAATACAAATGACACATTTTACTTCATCCTCCAAAGAATGCGTGATGTAAATGTAACGAGAAATCCCAGTTTCCACCAGAGGCGTCACATTCCTCCGCAGTCAGTGACGTCCACCAACTCTGACAGCAGGGAGACACTGACTGCTCATAATTAGCCCACTTCCAAAGAGCTGAGGTATTTCTGCTCCACAGGTCTCCTAACGATCAGCATTGAAGGTTTGCAGAGCTGCATGAAGCTGAACTTTTAACATCCGGTTTTGGCAGTTTAACATGAATCATTACATACGAGGGAGATCCACTAACGGTGAGGCTTGTTGGTATATTTGGTGTTTCATGAGTTTTAGAGATATGCAGACATTAACCACGCCCACACAACCAAAGAGCAACATCACAGCTGAAGCTGAGGCTGGATTCAAAAACGTTTTAGAATGCCTCCAGGTTAACAGGCTCAGCTGTACCTTGTATGCCTTCATTAGGTCCAGCGGGTCCACTTTAGGTCCTTCCAGTGAGTCCTGGTTCTGCAGAAATGATCGCACCGTCTCCTCCATGCTGTGGTCAAACAGGAAACAAAACAAACTGGTTTAAGTGGATTAATTGCATTGATCAGAAATGTTATCAGATGCCTTATTAATGAATCATTTTACTCTACAGTCATTGGCAACTACTCAAAAACTCTTATGGGAGCGGGTGTTGAATACATCAGGACTTTCTTACAAAAGTGCAAGAAAGCTGCATGTTAATGTAGATTCTCAGGCATCCAGGACATGACAGTCATGAGAGATTAAATTAAGACAACTGGACGTTTCTTCTTGAAAACATCTCGGCCTTCATCCAAGAGGCTTCCTCTGTTCGAAAAAACTGGATTGGGACGTTGTTGATGTTAAAGGGGAATTTCCGTTTTTTTTTTTTCCAACCTGGACCTTATTTCCAGCATCAATACGTTCCTTTACCCACCCAGACCAGTTACAAGCCACTAGGAGTCCTTCAGGAGAACTTTAGATCCATATAATGGGAGTTAATGGGGCAGCAAAAGATCAGCCTCTAAATAAGGAATTATCTTCCACTAAACTCCTTCATTTCACCATGTTTGGTTATCAATCACTAGCTCTATTCCTCTGGGAGTTCAGAGTTTCTCTGAGGTCATTTGTTGTCGTCTTCAGGGAGTTTTATGGGATTTTATTCCAACTTAACCATCCCAGCTTTATCTGATCAGGACTTTCTTTGCTCTACGGCGGTCGGTTGGACAGAACTACTGCAGACATCATCATGGTTCATGTTTGCAGGTTTCCAAATTACACAGAGAAATTGACCCCCAGTCAGGGTGATCAGATTTTCGAAACTAAAAACTAGGACACCTAACTTTGACCTAAAATGAACGGTTGACATATCCTCGCTGGTGAATTATAACAGTTTTTTATTGTACAAACTGCAAAACTCGTAATATTTGAACATTCTTTAGAAATATTTTTATCTAAGGAAGTTAAGGATCCTAAGGAAGGTAAAGACGCTAAAGAAGCTAAAGATGCTAAAGATGCTAAAGAAGCTAAAGAAGCTAAAGATGCTAAAGAAGCTAAAGATGCTAAAGAAGCTAAAGATGCTAAAGAAGCTAAAGATGCTAAAGATGCTAAAGAAGCTAAAGATGCTAAAGATGCTAAAGAAGCTAAATATGCTAAAGAAGCTAAAGATGCTAAAGAAGCTAAAGATGCTAAAGAAGCTAAAGATGCTAAAGAAGCTAAAGATGCTAAAGAAGCTAAAGAAGCTAAAGATGCTAAAGAAGCTAAAGATGCTAAAGAAGCTAAAGATGCTAAAGATGCTAAAGAAGCTAAAGATGCTAAAGAAGCTAAAGATGCTAAAGATGCTAAAGAAGCTAAAGATGCTAAAGAAGCTAAAGATGCTAAAGATGCTAAAGAAGCTAAAGATGCTAAAGAAGCTAAAGATGCTAAAGATGCTAAAGAAGCTAAAGATGCTAAAGAAGCTAAAGATGCTAAAGAAGCTAAAGAAGCTAAAGATGCTAAAGAAGCTAAAGATGCTAAAGAAGCTAAAGATGCTAAAGAAGCTAAAGATGCTAAAGAAGCTAAAGATGCTAAAGAAGCTAAAGATGCTAAAGAAGCTAAAGATGCTAAAGATGCTAAAGAAGCTAAAGATGCTAAAGATGCTAAAGAAGCTAAAGAAGCTAAGGGTTGTAATAGCGAGTTCACACCACACGCTTCGTAAGCGTCAAACAACGGCCACAACGCGACTAGCTTGACGCATGTACATTTTTAAGCTGAACCTTCAAAAGCTCGCCAGCCTGTCTTTCTCTGCCGAATGTTTTAAACACTAGTAGATCGGTGTTGGTAAGATAAAATTGACGCTCTGATTGGTTGACGTGTTGCGTGAAGAGCATTAAAAGCGTCAAACGTTCAACTAGCTGAACGTCTGTGTTTCTGGATTTTGGTGTTTTGCCGCATCAGGTAACGCTTGAAAAGTTGACAAAGCCAACAAAGCGCCGCAGCGACTCTGACGGACACAACCGTAACGTTTGGGGTGGTGTGAACGCACCATAAGGAAGCTAAAGATGCTAATGATGCTAATGATTTGCCACATCACATATTTCCAGAAAAGAAATGAAACAGACGTGTGGGAACTCCTGTTATGTTTGATTTTGTGTCTGGACACCTCTCTGTTAAGGATCCTGAATTAGATATTAGCTCATTATTTTATGTTTTAAAACAAACTAGAGCCTAAACTTTCTGTTTTCTGACCACATTCAGGAGAAATGATGCAGCCGAGCGCGTCTGGATCCCATTTATTCTCTGTTTGGCTCAGAAGTAATTTGAGGATGATATCTGACTCGTCTCCCGGTTGGTAATTTGGATGATAGCGCTTCACCTTTGTCTGCAGTTGGTTCACTGAACAAAATCTCAATTAACGTGATGGTTTATGAGACTGCAGACATTAGGGAGAGAAGGCACCACTGTCTGAAGAACTGTGTAATGTTTCCAGTCCGCCGGATGCAGAAATGCTCCTTGATAATTAGAAGCAGAGGTGTAGAACTGAGGGAATATGAAGCTAATAGTGTTTAACAGAACATCTTCATACCTCATGATCTCATCCTGACAGCCAGAACATCACCATGGCTATAATTATGCAACATGTAAGATCTATTTATAGATAATCTGACACACAGATATTCATAAGGAGACAGAGAGAACAGATTTAAGTAGGTTTATGACGGAAGGAATCAGGTTTCATCCCTCACATTTGGTAAGCCATGGTCGACCCTTAAATGGGCCTGGAACCCACTGGTCTAAGGTTCTTGTTCCCACTCAAACAGAACCTTCTGTATGTTCTAGGACGGTTCTACTGCAGCTCAACACCAGATCACCAGTTCTTTTGTTTGTGATAAAGGCAGTTACTGGTTTCATTATTCTTTCCAGTTAAAGCAGAGCGCTAGCATCCGCCAACGGTCGTGGAACTGAGAGCTGAACTGGAACGGTTCTGGTGGGAGGTGCTGCTCAGGCGGGTTATAGCTGTCATGTGTTTTAAGTAGGGATGCACAGATACCCATACTGGAATCAGGTATCGGGGCCAATAGCGTTCTAATGTACCTGTTAACATTAACCCATACCATGAAACGATACTATACATTAATTTCAGAGAAAATTTTTAATTTTCACTTCAAATTTGAGCTTTTCTGGACCCAGCTTCCTTCAGAACCAGAGTTCTTGAAGAACCTGAGAAACATTTGATGAACAAATGAAGCCGTCGCTTGACCTCTTGACCTGTAGTCCCCCACAGCTTGTGGTTATTCTGATATTTTAAAACATTAGTACGTTTAAACGTGTAACTGTAAGAAGGTAAGCATGATTATTTTGCTGAATATTGACCGTTCTTCATGAGGGTATCTTCCGACGCTCCAACATGGGTGACAGAAAGCAGACAGCAACAGGTGTGGGCAGGGGGCTACTGTACGCCACGAGGAAACTCCCACTCTGCGTCTGGTTTTTCATCACTAAGCTTAAACTGCCATAAAACCGTAAAACTTCCCCCATCTTTGCTTCCAGTAATGTGAAGCACGGCTTCTTTCAGAGCGTCAGTGAAAATCAGTGACTGGTTCAACCTTTCGTATTTTCATTTCACTCATGAGCGACTAGAAACATCCCCGTTTGTGATTAGAACTGCGCCCTGCTGGGCCAGACTCCCCCCATTGCTTCCCTGAGTATTAAATGGATTTCTGAAGCAGCTTTTCAGCTCCGGTGTGTGAAAACGGCAGCAGCTTGACTCATTCTGCAGCCTCGCTCATATCAGGACGGCAGGCTTTCTGTTTGCATGACCAGCGATGACCATTTTCCTCTTAATGTCGCACCCAGTGACATTTCATTCTGACACTTTGGAGCACCTATTTTTTCTCCACTTTTCGATGCATGTGGAGCAGGAATTAGTCGGTGAGCACACCGCCGGTGTTCTGGCGCCGCTGACCAGAAACAAACCCCATCAAAATGGAAACGGTGGGTCGGATGGTTACAGATGGGAAAACTGAAATCAATTCAAGCAGGAAAGCTGCAATAGATTACCCGTCGGTTGCTCAAAGGTCGGGTCAGGCCAGGAGTTCAAGGTCAGATTCCCACTGGAAACAACCACACAGCATGCAGTGTTTCCGACCCTAAGGGTATTATTTTAGAATTGAAATCCAGAAAATAAGACAGCTTTCATAGACTGTTTTAGAAAGACAAACGTGTATAGAAGTGAATGAATAAAAATCTTTTTAAAACTACTAATATTCACATCTGTATCAGGTAGTGTGAGGGACATGTCCCCCGGCTGAAACGAGGCCAACGGGCGAGTAAATGCAGTTTTGATGCATGCGATAAATGGAATAAAGTCTGATTTTATTATACCTTTTTATAGCAAATGTTAAATAGAAGACGTGGCTTCTTCCAGGATAAAACAAATGCTGGCTGGGTTCATATATTTGCAGATTTAGCTGCTGTATTAACATCGTGTCGTGGTGTTGAAGGTTTACCCGGAGAAGTGCTGCTGCAGTGTCACCATCTGCTGTTCACCGGCTCAGACGGCAGCCTCTCCGATGTCTCACCGGCTGGGGATTATTTTTCTGGAGCAGACTCGATGGCGTCGCTGCAGGGCAGAGAGGTAAACAGTTAGTTTGCTGTTAATCTTGCAAAACAAAATCCAAGAGAAGATCTGAAAGAAACTGTGCATCTGCTCAGTGTTCTGGAGGGACTGTATGTGAAAACCGAAACTTTATGAGAACATTTAAGCCCAGCAAATCTTCCTTGAGACGTTAAAGGCTTTTCTACAGACCATGGCTGATTGTTTTTTAAAACAGTAAACAGCCTAGGAAAGATGGATATTTAATGTCACAAATTTCATTTTTTTTAAATTCTCATGCTGAAACAGGAAAGAAAACAGTAAAGATGCAGGAGCTCAGAGATTCGTCTGATTATCTAATAAAGTTTTAGTTAACAGGTGAGAATCTCAGAAAATTAGTTAAAATACTTCATAGATTTTTTTAAATTCAGAATTTATTGGTTTTATGCTAAGCTGAACTAAGAGCTATGCTATGATATATATGCTAGGATAAAATCATATAGGCTAATAAAATAATCTGAGGTTCAATAGGACACAATAAAATAAAAAAATAGACCGAGCTCAACTAAACCAATGCAAGTAAAGCAAAACTAACAGAAGTTAAAGTAAAGTAAGATAATTCCAGCAATAAAAAAGTGTTGACAAAATTATCAAGGCTAAGCTAGTTGGAAATAAAAAAATTAAAAAAGCTAATAGTGGCAAAAAAATTATAAACAATTTTAAACCAAATTAAAGCCAAGTGGTAAAAAACCAAGAATAAATTAAGATAACTTCAAGCAAAAGTTAAATCATATGGTTGGATAATTTAAGTGAAGGTAAACTAGATAAAATTACCCAAGATAAGGTAAGAAATAATGTCAACCTACAATTCTAATTATTTCCCAGCTCCCATCTTGCTATAAAAATAAATGTAAATGCTCGGAAATCTTTTATAATAAAATCTCTTAAAAGTAAAACGCTTACTTCAGTTAATTTATGTAGGAATTTTTAATTGAAAGCTAAAATAATATTTTTTTCTCTGCCAAACTGAGTTTTCTTTAAAACTAATTCAGAAATTTGTAAAACTGGATGACCACGCCCACGATTGGACCACGCCCACAATGAAACCACGCCCGTGGTGTGACTCCGCCCATTAGAAGAGCCCACATACTATCCCCAGCTGTGTAACTATACTAAATGTACGAGACACAAAAGTTTTAAGTATTTTGTAGAGTTCATACGCTTTTGAAGAAAAATCCATAATTTTCCATAAAAATATTATTGTAGAATATGAGATTCTATAAAAATGTTACAAACCGTCGTTTCTAGCATAACACGGCTGGGAATTTATTCGCAGTTATTTCGTTACCCAACATGGAAGCTGATTTTTTTATGGGGATTTTTGACTTGATGGTAACTAAATAAACCACACAAAAACCCTAGAGAGAAACACAGCATTGTAAGCGCCGGAGCCAGGAATTATCGATCATGAGCCGCTGCTTTTCACCAGCGTGATCGAGGTTTGGGTGGTAAAGAGCACTCTTATGTGATTCAGAACAAACAAAAACCAGTTCATTTGTGATTTTTCTGACTGGAAACATCCTGAATGCAGGTGTGACCGTGAGGAAAGGTTTTATTCATTGCATCAGAGCGCTAGCATCCGCCAACGGTCGTGGAACTGAGAGCTGAACTGGAACGGTTCTGGTGGGAGGTGCTGCTCAGGCGGGTTATAGCTGTCTGGTGTTTTAAGTAGGGATGCACAGATACCCATACTAGAAATCAGGGCCAATACCGTTCTAATGTATTTGTTAATGTTAACCCATACCATGAACCGATACTTAAGATATGAAAACAGAAAATGTTTATTTTTCTCTTGAAATTTTAGCTTTACGTTCATTTTTATTAATATTTCATCTATATTCACCATCATTTGTGGTAACAAGAATAGAAGGATATACAACTTTGTGTGTTGTAGAAGTATCGCCATTGGTACTCGGTATCGGCAAGTACACAGATCCAAGTATCGGTGGTAAGAAAAACAAAAAAGTGGTATCGTTGCATCCCTAGTTTTTAGATTAATGCGAGGATGAATCACTATGATCGGCGCACTGAGGTAACTTTCTTGGTATTCTGGAACTCATCTCATCTTGGTCACTTTCTTAGTGAACACATGAAAGAAGTGGCAGCATCAACATCTTGTTAATGAGCTCATTATTTGATTCAGCCGTGTTGAAGCAGAGGACACGATTCTGGACGACCCGGCGCTTCACACCTGTCCTCCAAGGAGGACCAAGTCCAAAGGGAAGACATACCGATCTAAAAATCCGGCCACTTACCAATATTTGATATTACTATCGCTGTTACGGCTGATAACCAATATTTTTCAACATTATTTATATTACATAAGTCTCATAGAAAGATGGAAATAAACTGTATTTTTTAAATATTGACCCAGTTGTAATTATTGGACCCATATGTTAAGACTAACATTATATATTGTGCATACAACAGCAAAAAAACACTTAGTAACCAAAGGAACGTGCGACTATAATCCAGAGAACATGAGGCAGTCAGGGTTTAAATTGGTCAAACAACATCATCATTTATTGAAGATTTTCTACTAATTTTGATTTTCAAACCTTCTTAGATGACCTTTTGTTATAAAGCAACACTGCCCCCTGCTGTTTGCAGATCATTGTCACTTTTTAAAACTCAACCTGCACAATAAACACGGGCCTTTTAAAGGAAATATGGTTTATTATTTTAATCTACTTTACTCTTCACACCTTATTTCAAATTGAAATAATATCTGAGGATTTGTGACTCTGAAAGTTGAAAGAAAGAAATAGGGAATATGGACAATAATGTTCCTACTTTTTAGCATTCATTGATACATTGATTGGATTTTTGACAGAAGGTTTTTGTGATTTGAAATACATTTAAACGGTGAAGAAATTCAGCTCCATATTTCTTATCTCTTCCACAGTTTTAATGAAAATCTATTGTAATAAATTAAAGTGTAATTCACTGAGGTTCTTTAACAAGATTATGTATGGTTAAAATCTGAACGAATATATCTCTGCTGTAGATGAAAGGTCGGTCAGCGAGGAAGAAGCCACAGCTGCTGTAGTTCGTAGACGTCCCCAGGGACAAAAAGATGATGGTTGGAGACGTGTCCTGGTCTCATGAAACTCAAATGGAAAGGTTTGGACATCTTGAGGCCTGGGAACATCATCCCTACTCTGAAGTACGGCAGTGGTAGTATCATGATGCGGGAGTGTTTTGCTGCAGGAGGAACTGGTACACTCCACATGATAGGTAGCATCATGATAAAATGTGAAGACCCAGAAAAACTGCCTCAGTTAAGGTCAGAGGTCATGATTCAACAATCAGAGGCTGGGCAAAGATGGCCTCCGAATCTGGCAGAGATGTTGTGGCAGAACCTTAACCATGCTGAACGAACCGAAACCTGAACGTGTCTGAATTAAATCCGATCCGCAGAGCAAAGCTGGTCGACCTTTATCCACAGGGATCATGATTTCCCTCAATAAATGAATAATAATAAGTAACTCGGGTTATCTCTGTCTGATGAGAACTTTGGGTGGGATTAAAACTCCACGACAGCGAAAAACGTTTTCATCAACCAGTTCACACCAGAGGGACCGGAACGTAGCGGATGTCTACAGGCCTGAACAACTTCTTCAACTGACCCAGTTTAAAACCCAAATCTGAGCTGGTTCTTTAATCATAACATCTTCAGACATTCATTTTAAAGAAAAAGACACATCAGAGAAATCCATAAAAACTTAGATAAAGTTAAATGAATCAATCAACTAGACCCTGAAGAATTGTTCCGGTTTCTGCAGCACAAAAAAACAAAATTACAAAACAAAACAATAGATTATATCCACACATTGATCATTACAGATACATATCTTTATTTGTTCTTGTTAAATGAATTCTGAAGCTTTAAAAACTGTATTACATGACCACTAGATGGCGGTCTCCCCTCATTTTCACGTCTTCATTCTGAGTTTTTGGCTTAAATCATGTTGATGCACCATTTTATAGAAACCAGCAGAAGTGTGTAGAGCATTACTCAGATAAGAGTGGTACTACTTCATCTTATTTTTAATCAATTAAATCCAAATCCAAAAAAATTACTTCAGTAAGAGTAAAAAAAGGCTCAGAGTTCTGAATAAAATCTGATTTAAGATTTTTACAATCAACTTTGGAGAATTTGGGTATATTAAAGAGTAAAGTGAAAACAAAATATACAAATAACTAAAATAACTACAAAATAGCAAATATAAAGGAGGTGACAATTTTTCCTAAGTCAATGTTTTCATTATAATACGACGAGTAACAGAAAATGACATCAGAAAACCAGAGCTTGTGTAGAAAGAAAAGGTCAGCTAATAAACTGTAGGTGACTGTCTGTGTCTCCTGTATTTATGGTTAAAATGGTTGTTCTTTATTTAATTCATTTATTTACAGCAGGTAGATTATTTACAGAAATTTGACTCAAGTAAGAGTTGTAATACTTTGCAGTAATACTATTCAAGTAGTAGTAAAAGTTATGGCATCCCAAAATACTCATAAAAGTACATTTCTTCCCAAAAAATGTACTTAAGTAGATGCAATTGAGTAAATGTAACTAGTTACTGCCCACTTCTGGAAATCATTAATTTTTTTATTAATTTTAAAGAAGAGATTAAGAATGAGTTCAGAAAATTGTGCCAATTGAACTGTAAAAATTAAAAAAATGTTTTTAATTTATTTGATATTTTATGTAATGTTATATATATATAAATATGTTATATTTCTTATATTTCATTTTATTTGAATAATTTGTATTTTATTTCAACAAATTTAAATCCGATGCCACAGTGAATTATTATTATTATTATTATTTTAAAACAAAATATTATCATTATTATTATACAGTGTATTGAGTATTGTCTTTGAAATAAAAGTTTAATTAAAAAAGGACATACTTAAAGCTTTTTAATTTGGTAAATTCTATTAAATGAGAAATGTTACATCCAGTTTGTTTTTTTTATAATATTTATTGTATATAATTGTTCTGAATTAAATCCTACAATAAAAACACTGTTCTTGTGCTCACTGTACAGTGATTGTAGTAGAAAGCTCTGTTCATGCTTCATTATACAACGAAAGCAAACAGCTTCACCATGAATACAGTGGGCGACAGTAAATGAGGATTATTATGGGCTGTTTGCACTGAAGAGCCTCTTTTCTTCTATTTATCAATGTTCCTGCACACAGTAACATGCAGTTCTTTGGGCCGCGCTGTTTAACAGGGACCAACAGGGAGCAGATAATAATGTGATTTAGAGGTTTAAGACCTTTGTTCAGATATTAGGCAGCGCATCTTTATCTGTCTAGAAACAACAAGGCAATGCAAGTTGCTTTACAGCATCAGGGGATTAAATAAAATAAAATAAAAAGCAGGCAGTTCAGTAGTTTCTAGCTGGATTAACTGAAGCTGTGTTCTGATTCTGGATCGTTCCTCTTTGGGTCCAACAATAATTACTGCAGTTTTGTTTCTGTTCAGCTGGAGAAAGTTATGAGACATCCAGCTGTTGGTTTATTAGATGCATTTATTTAACATCTGGATGGAATCAAAGTCACCTGGTGACATTAGTATTTAAAACCAGGGCCGCTGCTAAGCATTTGGGTGCCCTAAGCACCTAAGCCCCCCCGTCTCTCTTTGTTACCAAAACAACTACTTTTTTGAAACTTTGAGTTCCGTTAGAACAATAAATTAAAATCTTGATAAAACACTGCAATGATATTGCTTAATCGACAGCACCACACACTTACATAAATACATAAAATAACCAAATAATATCACAACTATTTAAAAAAATTATGTGAAATTATTATAGAGGAACTGAAAATTATAAACACAAAGTATTCCAATATTAGGTTTAGCCTACAATTATGAAGAAAATATAAATATCTTAAATAAATAACCATACATAGCCACTAAAACCTGCATAATATACCTTACTCGACACTGGAACGTTATGAAGCAGCCCTATAGAGACACACGTCTGCATTTCCTGGCTGCAAAACTCTGCTTATGAAGGGAAGAAATGAACATTTTTATCCTTCATATTACACTATCACCAGCAGATGTTTCCTTTGGCCTGGGAACCTCTCGAAAATATCCGCATAGAACAAATGCTTAACTTGATAAAAAGTCTGTCTCATCTAATTAATCACAAACAACCACTACTTTTTTCCCTTACTCTACCTTAAAATTGTTGTGTTTATAATATTTGTATAAGTATTTGGGTGGGCAAATATACTTATTTAATGTAACTGTATGTAAATATGTGCCAGACCTACAGTCCCATACATTCATTTTGAATATGTCATTATTAAAATATAATCTTTTTTTCATAAGCCTGAGTAGTTGGGGCCCCTGTGACCACTCGGGGTCCCACACCCTGTGTGGGGCACTGTGTAAAGCTGAGTATTACCTGCATAGTTATGGTAACTAATATTATTGGCTGCTATAATCTGGGTCAGAGGGAGCATGTAGATTTTAAATAGAAGGGACCCCAGGATGGAGCCCTGTGGAACCCCACATGTGATTTCTGTTTGTTCTGATGAAAAGTTTCTTACACTGACAACATTTGTTCTTCAGGTAGAACTCAAACCAGCCCAGTCCTGTACCAGAGAGTCTGACCCAGCTCTCAGGTCGTTCCAGTAATATTTTATGATCATCCACTGAGGTCCAACAGAACCAGAACTGAGGTTCTACTACAGTCTGTATTTATGCTGATGTCATTGAAACATGACTGATAAATATCAAAGCGGTTGGTCATTGTTAGGAAGCTATTTAACTGTTGAAACAGGGCCGCCCAAAGCATTATGGGGCCTTAAACAGATCCTGACTCAGCGGCGCCCCCTTCCTGTTAACACCCACAATAACAGCGTTTCTATCAGGATCTGGTCTAATCTGGGAAAGTAGGCGGAGCTTATTTGGCTCATCCTGAAAATCAATCAGAGGTAATTATTAATATTATCTGAAACTCAAACAAAATAGAAAGTTTGAATTAAATCATCAGAGTGTAACCATGGTAACACAACCATCAAACAAAGAATATTAAAAACAATTTTAAATTGTATTCTAATTTTATTCAAATTTATACATATAAATACACTTTCTTAATTAAAAGGTATAGTTTATACATTCTTATTCCTTTAAATGTACTTGTTTTAAATATTTTTGCAGATTTTTTATTTTTAAAATTAAAATATGTATTTTTATTCTTAATAAAATAATTAGTTAGGCACCTAGTTATAAAAAAAACCCCTAAATAGAATAGAGTAATATTCACACTTCTGAGGGGCCCTGAGCAACCGTTTAGTTTGCTTCTATCTTGGGCCGGCTCTGTGTTAAAACGCATCTTTTTAAATAATCCTGCTGATGAATGGCAGATTAGAGACATCTCTGTAGTTCCATAGACATCACATTCGTAGACGCCTCATGGACCGACGCTGCCTATTGGAGCTGACGGATCAGCACAGCCGCCATCTTGGATAGGTTCCCATTCGCACCCAGTCAACTTATTTCTAGTGAGGAAGGTGTAAATTCATAAACATATTTTATTATGCTTTTTAATTAAATCAGACAGATGGTACGGCATATTAATAAAAATACAAATGAATGAACTTTATATTTGTCTAAAACACAAGTTTGATTGTTGATTCGAATTTATTTCACACCCATACACACTGGATGTAGTAGAAACTTCCAGAAACTTTGGTGGAAACTTCCAGATGACTGAAAAACTGCTGAATCGTTGTTTTAAATCAAAGATTTAAACTCTGCTATTCAGAGCTGCCTTTGAGTCCTAATTTGTGTTTTTTATTCATATGCTTAAAGAAAATGCAAAATGTTTCGTTTCATTGATTCTTATATTCTCTGTTTTTAATTTCCATGCGGTTGCTGTTATTTTACTTTTCATGTTTTTATTATATGTTTTTTATGCTTCCTTTTTTTTTTTTTTTTTTTTTTTTTTTTAACGTGTCCTGTCTAGCAGTATGCTACTCAGAATTGGTGTCTGAGTACCAAGTACAAGCCCAACAGTTTTACTTTCCCAAGCAGAGTAGTACAGCTTCGCTGTAGTACGCCACTTGATGTATATGTATGAAAAATCTTTATTAGTGATTACTGTGGGTTCAATTTCCTGACGTCATGGACATTAAACTGAGACAAGAAGGGAGAAAGGAAGAAGGTGAAGAAAAGAAACCGGACCAACAGAGGGGCGAACCGATGACACACGACAGGGAGGTAAATAAAGAACACAAAACATCCCAGTCCTCCACCTCTGCCGGACGGCAGAGAAACAGTAATACAAAAACAACTAATGATGATAACCTCAGCCTAAGATTTGTCCGTCCTCACCTATGTCCCCACACCTATGTGTGTGCGAGCATGCAGGTCGGAATAAGGTTTCCCCATGCAAGTGATTGATAGCTGGTGTAAGGAACCGTCAATCCGTCCTACAGGAATCGGCACACACATGGAGGAGGCAAGAGATGTATGCATCCAGCGTCCCACAGAGTACAGAGTCCACAGGCGGATCAGCGCAGGGTCAATCACCCGCCAAGAGGGGAACAGATGGAAGCCCCAGGGGAGCACCCACCAGCCGCGATGCTGGGGCCCGAGAGATCGCCGTGACGAGCCCACGGGGTCCGCCGGTAACCGGCTACGCCAGGGCGGGCCCGGACCAGGAACCGGAGGCCACGGGGACCAGGGGCACCCCACCCCCCAGCGGGGCCCCAACCAGTGACCAGCCGACAAGGGTCCCCCGCCGCCGCTGCAGGCAAGGAGGACCCGCAGCCAACCGACGGACAACACACGCCGCCGCCACCCCGGACCAGTACCCACCGCCAACAACCCGGCCCGCCCCCACGCCAGGGAGCCACAGCGGATGTACGCCCTCCCCAGGCCGCGCCCAGCCGGCACCTGGACATCCAGATCTTCCAGCTCCAGGGTCCAGATCCCGCCCCACGTGGGGCGCCAAGATCAGGGGCCCAGCCAATGCCGGACAGCCCCATCAGGCGAACAGACCAGCCAGCTGAAGTCCTGGAACCGGCAGGAGGATTGGGCGCCAGGCACGGTCCCCACCCATCCACCGGACGGCACCAACCTATTCTACAATCCCGGCACCCCCATAAGAGGTGCCCCAGTCAATCCAAGGAGGACATCGGCCCGAAACAGCGGCCGCCCGACACACCGGACCACCCAGGACCCGCCCAACATGCACCAGGACCGAGCCGGGCCGCAACCGGGACCCCCAGCCCCAGGCATCGAGAGTCATCATCAACCAGCGGGCAGGAGCAACCATCACCGACGGGGAGTGACGGGGAGGGAAGAAGATGCATCAGGCCAGAGAGCAGCCAAACACCCAACTTGACAGGTAGACATAGACAAACAGAGACACTCATACGTGCCCTCCCTTTCTTGTGTACACATTCTTACAAATACAGGACATACGAAAAAAGGACGCTATACCCTCATTCATACCCCCCATACATACACTATACTCCATACTCCCAGGCCCAGGGACAGACACCCCAGTAGAGAACCCTGCCCCTGCACCCAGGAGACAGACCCCTTTGCCCACCAGGACGGGGACAAGTAGACCGCCAAGGCCCCACACCGGCAAGAGCAGCCCACCAGCCCCGGACCCCGACCAGACGGCGTGATGTTCTATCCGGGCTCCGACCCCTGATGGTCCAACGAACAGGGGTGTGGAAAGACCCCCCAGCCTCTCTCCCCCAGCTCAATGTGGTGTTGTTGCGTGTTGTTCTAATGTGCACTTAAAACAGAGAGGGGGGACATGGGAATACTGCCGGGTACACCCATCTCCCCCCCGCCCGGCCCCCCCTCAGTGTCAAGATGCGTTTAATGCCAGTGGATGGGCGCGTGCACCTACAGGCAGGCCCCATCGGTCAACGGGGGGGTCTCGCCTGTGGCGCCACACCGCCAGGTCCCTACATGTGCGTTCCCTGTAAATGTTGCAAGTGTAGTGTCTAAATTGCTCAATAAAATCGGGACCCAGGCCGCCACCGGGTAGCGAAGACGGAGCTCCATCCCACACCCCAGTGACGTGCCCACGTCCCAAGGCCTTGTGAATGGTAGAATGAAGGAGCAGGTGGACAGAGGCATGGGGATGGGGAGAAAATAACTGGGGTGACCATTGCCAACCCCAGGGAGCCAGCTCCCCTGCTGACTCCAATATGCACCCCCGTTCGGCCCGATCCACCAGGGGTGGGAGGCCCCAGCACGTCCAGTCGGGGCCCACAGCAGCGGTACCGCCGAGCCCCATGGGGGTGGGCCCGCGGGTCGAGATGGTCCGGGACGTCAGGCGGCCCCATGCCAGGGGCATACCTAAATCCTCCCCAACATTCACACTGCTAACAAAACACATGTCACTAGACACCCAGGTTGAGTTTATCCCCCCCCTCACCCTCAACGCCCTCCCCCCCCGTCCCAAGCGCACCCCGTTAAAAAGAGCGCCTGTGCTAGATGGTAAAAAGCCTCCCCGCCAATAAGAGACGCCCCAGGCACCGCCAGCGTCCGAGGACCCCCGGGCCGAGGCCGGAACCCGGCGCACCACCGACTCGGGTACCCCGGACATGCCGCGCCAGGCCCGTGAGCAGACCGAAGCCCCGGGCGGCCAATCCCCAGGCCGACATCCTCCAGCCTTGCTTCTACCGCCCGATGGCCGGGTGGCAACAGAACCCAGCACGTCCACCTACCAGCCCACACCCCACCAACTGGTCTGTCACTGTGGAGGCCGACCAACACCGGCCAGAGCCCCCCACCCCAGCACCCCCGCGAGGGCTAAGACCAAGACCCAGGAGCCATGTCCAGTGTGAATATAGCCGATCGGGCCCGGAGACGCCGGCCACCCGCCACGGCCTCTCGCCGACGCCCGGACGCGGCAAGCGGCCACCGGGGAGCAAGCGACAGGAACCAGCCCGGGGAGATGGAAAGGGCAGCAGCGCCCGCCAACCACCGGCTGACCACAGCCCCCCCCCCAGCCGGCACCGACGGCAGCGGCCCCCCCCGGCCAAGCCCCGCCAGGGCCCCAGCCGGGGGGCGCGCCGCCCCAGAACCCCGAGCCCCAGGCCCAGTCCAGACCCCCCCAGAGCAGCACAGCACCAGGCCAGTAACCCGCGTCCGCCAGCACGACCCCTCTAAGGCGCCGCATGCAGCCACTAGGAGTCACCACACAAAGACCCCAAAGTCCCACCCCAGGCGAGAGTCTCGGCACCTATCGCCGAACCGCAAGCGGACCCACCCCCAAGGACCTCCCCGCAGTCACCACCAACCCTTAGCTCCACATCGGCAACCGTGTCCCACAGAACGGAATCAAGGGCCCGACCCCACTAGGTGATGGAACTGATCAAGGGTGACCAGAAAGATTGATCAGATGTGGAGGAAGATGCCGTTTCTAAACCAATGTAATCCAGAAGGAGATCTCTATATTGATTAATATTCAGAGTATTTTTATTTTTCCAGTTCAAGAGGATATTTTTCTTAGCGATGCATAAGGCGATGTAAAATAATTGCATAGACTTTGTATCCATGGTAACTTCATCTATATTTTCCAGCAAGCAAACTCTGGGAGCAGGTGTGATATTACATTTCAGACACTTTGATAGATCTTCACATATCTGGTACCAATATTTCTTAACAGGTGGGCAGAACCAAAGAGCATGAATATAATTGTCTGGTAGATTGCTTGTACATTGTAAACAGGTATCAGACGGCGTATAACCCATCTTGAACATCCGCTAAGAAATTTGAAGGTTCTTAATGAAATTTGAGACCAGAGGTTTTGGTCTATTGAGATGGACAAGTCCATCTCCCATTTTGAAATAGGAAGGGCTATTGATTCATCTATTCTATTTAATGTTTTGTATATTTTAGATAGCAGTTTGGGAGGGTTAAGATTAAGGAAGTCTAAAACTTTTCCTGGAATTTGTAAATCAACTGTATTGAGCCTAAATTTATTTTTTATAATTGATTTAATTTGTTGGTATTCTAAGAATTTATTCTTGTTAATTCCGAATTGTGTAACCAATGTATTAAAGGGGATAAAGTCTGTTCCATCAAATATATGCTCCAGGTATTCAATTCCTTTACAACTCCAGCCTGGAAAGTTAATCATGCATTTTTTTTGTAAGATATCCGGGTTATTCCAGATGGGTGTACGCCTGCATGGGACTAGTGAGGTCTTTGTCATTTTAAGAAATTCCCACCAAGCTGTCAGAGAGGAGCTGATATTTATACTTTTGAAACATTCATTTTGTTTTATATTTGAGCTAACAAAAGGTAGATCTGAAAGTTTTATCTTATTGCATAGTGTCTGTTCTACATCTACCCAGCACTCATCGATATAACTGTGTTTTACCCATCTTGATGTGTATTGGAGTCTGTTGGCTAAGAAATAATGACGAAAGTTTGGTAGGTCTAGACCTCCTTTATCTTTGGACTTCTGTAGTGTTTTTAAGCTGATACGTGGGGGTTTATCTTTCCAAAGGAATTTAGAAACAGAAGAGTCCAGAGATCTAAACCAATCAGGTGATGGTTTGCTTGGGATCATTGAGAATAAATAATTGATTCTAGGCAAAACCATCATTTTTATTGTAGCTACCCTTCCAATAAGTGATATTGGAAGGGATTTCCATCTTGCCAGATCATCTTCCACTTTTTTTAAAAGTGGGACGTAGTTTAGCTTAGATAAGTCTGCCAGTCTTGGTGAGATATGGATACCTAGATATGTAATATTTCCCGACCGGAGCTGTAAAGCAACAGGACTCTGGTAAGAACAGTTGATAGGAAGGACTGTAGATTTTAACCAATTTATGGAATAGTCTGAAACTCTTGAGTAAGATTTTATTAACTCAATTACCTGATACAAGGAAGTTTGTGAATGCTGTAGAAAAAGTAGTACATCATCTGCGTATAAACTGATTTTATGTTCTATTTTGTTGCATTGTATACCTTTAACATTATTATTTTGCCTGATTGCTGCTGCTAATGGTTCAATAAAAATAGCAAAGAGGGAGGGAGAAAGTGGACATCCCTGCCTGGTACCTCTCTGAAGAAAGAACCTTGATGATGTTTGATTATTGGTCCTAATACATGCTGTTGGTGAGCTGTATAATATTTTTAACCAGTTTACAAAAGAATTACTGAATCCGAATTTATTTAAGGCTGCAAATAAAAATTTCCAGTTAACTCTATCAAATGCTTTTTCTGCATCTAAAGATAATATATTGGTTTGGACGTTTTTACAGTGGGAATAATCTATTAAATCTATTAATCTACGTGAATTTGTGGAAGAGAGCCTACCTTTTATAAAACCTGTTTGATCCGGGTGGATTATTAGAGGTGTTATTTTCTCTATCCTTCTTGCAAGAGCTTTGCAAATTATTTTCAGATCCACATTGATAAGAGAAATCGGACGATAACTGGTAGGAGACATAGGGTCTTTTCCTGGTTTTAATAGAAGATTGATGTAGGCAGAATTCATGTTTGGTGGTATTCGACCATTTTCCTTTGTTTCCTGTAACATTTTGTAAAATGTTGGTGCCAGAATATTCCAGAATTCTTTATAGAACTCTGCTGGAAATCCATCTGGACCTGGAGCTTTATTATTAGGCATAGATTGGAGGGCCTCCTGGAGTTCAGACACTGTTAGCGGTGAATCCAGGGCCTTTGCTTGACTGTCTGAAAGTTTAGGAAGAGTTATTTTATCCAGAAATTGTACAATATCATTATTTGAAGGGTTTATCTCTGGTGTGTATAACGTCTCATAAAATTCTTTGAAAGTGTTGTTTATTTTTTCAGGGTCATATATTATATTCCCAGTTTTGTCTTTGATTGCAGATATAGTTGTTTTTTCTTTATTTATTTTTAACTGATTAGCTAAGAAGCTACCTGATTTATTACTATGTTCAAAGTTTTCTATTCTAAGTCTTTGGATTAAGAACTGCGTCCTTTTATTAATAATTTCATTTAACTCTAATTTTGCTTTCCTTATTTTACTTAAGCTCTCTTTATCCAGGGAAGGTTCTAATGATTTAATAGTTTCTTCTAATTCCTGAACATGTTTATTTTCTGTTCTCTTTTTATTTGATGAGAATGAAATTATTTTACCTCTAATCACAGCTTTCCCTGCTTCCCATAGAGTGGATGGCGACATACCAGGGAGATCATTAAATTCCATGTATGAAGCCCATTCTTTTTCAATATATTTAATAAATTCTTTATCCTTAAGTAATGATGTATTAAATCTCCAATTTTTATATTGAAGGGTTGCAATTTTATTTGCTAAATTTAAAGAAACAGGAGCGTGATCGCTGATCACTATAGGATGTATCTCAGTGTCTGAAATGTCATTCAACAGTGAGCTGCTGACTAACAAATAGTCCAATCTAGAATAAGAATGATGTACGTTTGAGTAAAAAGTGTATTTTCTGTCGTTGGGATGAAGCGATCGCCATGCATCGCAGAGTCCATAATCGCTCATGTACTGTTTAACTATATCTATGGATTGCCATCTGCGCTGAGTCCCTGCTGTACTGAGCCTGTCTATTTCTTCATTTAGTCCAAAGTTGAAATCTCCCCCAAGAACAAGTGAGCAATCCATGTGATTAGCCAGAACCGAGAAGAAAGTATGAAAGAATGAGGGGTCGTCAACATTTGGACCATATATACTAACTATACATAACTTTTGGTTATTTATAAATAGTTTTAATATTATAAATCTACCTTCTGGATCTGTAGCTGTGTCTATTACTTTAAAATTAGTATTTCTATTTATTAATATTGCTACTCCTCGTTGTCTAGAGTTATAGCATGAAGAAAATATATTAGGATACTCTGGTGTTTTTAAATCATTAGCTGTTGAACTTGATTTATGAGTCTCCTGTAGTAAGACGACATCTGCCTTCAGTCTTGTAAGATGGTTGAAAATCTTAATGGTTTTATCTCTGCAGCTAGCGCCGCGAATATTCCATGTTATAAATTTTACAGGATTCATAGAGCTAAGATAAACCTTAGATATGTACTATCGCCAAGGATGAATATAGGTGTAATTTTGGTTTGTCCATGGGGTTGCCAGATTGAAAAAAAAACAGAAGCAGAGATAAAGCGAGGCAAATAATGCACCATACAGGTGTGTACAGAATGAAAGTATGATGGAAAAACATGAATATGCCATGATAAAAGTCTGTGTGTGTGAGAGAGAAAAAGGAAAAAAGGTGATAAAGAGATTTGGTTGTACACATGTGAGAAAGATAATAGTGAAAAAGAAAAAATGAAAGAAAAAAAAAAGTGCACAGCCCTGCCCCTACCCACATTAACAAACAAAAACAGCCTGCTGAGCTGTGCTTTTTTTTAAAACTATAGTTGTCTGATAAAGCTAATTCTGTCTTGGTTCTGTTAAATATGACTAATAAAGCCAAGGAGTAACCTGAGGGTCCCTAAACAGCTGACCGTTAACATACAGTTTATCCACACTAACCGTAGCCCTACAGCCCTCACTAATATGTTTTTTTCTAATTGGAAATAACACGCGTCTTCTGTCCAGGATTTCTTTCGGAAACTGATCATTAACGCTGTAATTCGTCCCCCGTAGCTCTCTCCCGCGTCCTTTGACTTGTTCTTTTTGTTTAAAATGTTCAAATTTTGCAACAATTGGTCGCGGGCGGGTGTTGTTGGGCTTCTTACCTCCGAGTCGGTGAACCCGATGGAAGGTTATGCTTTTAACCATGTCGTCTGGCAGTTTCAGTTGGTGTTGAATGAACTTTCGCACGGCTACTTCCTAAGTTGTTGTTCTTAATCAAACGCTAAACGCTTTTGTCGATTCTCTGTTCCAAAATTGTTGTTTTTACATTTTTATTACAAATGTTTTCTTTAACTGATTCTTGTGTTTTATCAGTTTTTAATTTTCATACTTTTCATAAAGTTGGTTTTTTATGCTTTACCTAAATTGCTGTTTTAATCAAATGCTAAGTATTTTCTTTAATCGATTCTCTGTTAAATCATGTAAAGCCACCCAGAGTATAAAAATGGCTTTTATTTTTGATTCTCAGCATGTCAGGTGAAAAACCTTCAAACAAGCAAACGTGGAATATTAAATTAGCTTTTAAGCATCTCCTATAATTAATGTATCCCTTATAATTTATTTTAGGTAGCAGTAATCTTAGAAAAAAAGAAAATGTCTCTCCAAACATCATTAATTCATCGTTGAATTACTTCCTAACCCAGAAGTGAACGAATAGATAATGGAAGAAGATTCTTAACGAAACGCTGTATTGAAAAAAAATCATGATCAATCAGTAATTCTGCAAACATATCAGCCCAGCAGCTCAGTCGTTTGGGTCAAACCTAGTCAGAATATCACTTAATATATTCACATTCTTCCCCTAAAGCGGCTGTAAAGTCAAAAACACAAGCAGCAATGAATAGTTCCATGTTAGCGACAGCTTTCCATTTCTGTCCTGCACAGAGTTACCACCACTCAGTGAGCGGTGCGTCCCTTTTATTGTATCTGTCCAACAGGGAGCTGTAAAAGGTTCCTACCCTGTGAAATCTAAGTTTGACGCGACAACATGTTTCAGTGCAGTTCTCCTGGTTAAATCCGTCACTTTTAATCTCTCAGTTGTAGCATCCAAAAACCTTCAGCCATTCTGTCTCCTAGCATCTTTAAACGCCCAAAGGTTTGTATTTTTAGATCAGGGTGATCACTTGCAGATAAGTGCATCTATTAGCTCAAACGGTTTATTAATTGTAGTGATATTCCCCGTTTTTGTGGGGCCAAACTGCTGCTCTGACATCATGATCCTGAATGTAAAGACGCAGCGTGAAGCGGCGCAGCGTGAAGCGGCGCAGCGTGAAGCGGCGCAGCGTGAAGCGGCGCAGCGTGAAGCGGCGCAGCGTGAAGCGGCGCCGACCTGCTGTTAGGAGAGGTTCTTCTTCTCTCAGCAGCGCTGCTCTCGGGCTGTTTCACGTTTGGTTTCTTTCCTGTCACAACGATTGGGGATATGGAGGGAAAACATGCAGCGTGAGTTTACTTTGATGCTCAGTAGTGTAAATAGAGTAATTACACGTCTTCCTTTGGATGGATGGGGGTGGGGGGGTAATTAGTTCAGCCAATGGTGTTGCTGTTGGAGAGCAGAACCTCAGAGAGGCCCGCTTCCTCTGGGTGTTTAACCGACACATACTTCTGCCTCAGATCACATCCTGCTGATAGCCTCACCAGCAGCTGCTTGGGAGAATCGGGACGTTTGTGGACGACTTCCAGATCTTCTCCTCAACGCACAGCAGAGAAAAGTCTCCATGAAAGACGGACGTCACAGTAACGATGGGATGATTTTGTTCCCAGGGTGGGAAGACTTAAAAACAAGAATTATGTGGAAGTGATGGAGTTTACGCTGGATTTACTTTATTTCACAGAGGTCCAAACTTTTAAATGACGGCTCAGATTTAGAACATGTGGGGTTCCTCAGGGCTCCATCCTGGGGCCTCTTCTAGTTAGCCGCCAATAAGATTAGCTACCAAAACTATGCAGATGATACTCAGCTATACATTACCACCAGGTGACTTTGATTCTATCCAGACCTTAAATGAATGCATTGAACAAACCAACAGCTGGATGACCCATAACTTTCTCCAGCTGAACAAAAACAAAACACAAGTAATTATTGTTGGACCTAAAGAGGAACGATCCGTCAGCGCACAGCTTCAGTTAATCCAGTTCTAAAGTCCTTCCTCTGGCTCCCTGTAGCTCAGAGAACAGACTTCTAAGTGCTTTTATTAGTTTATAAATCATTGAATGGTTTAGCACCAAAGTACATTAGAGATCTGCTATTATGGTACAAACCATCCAGACCAATCAGGTCCTCCAGCTCTAGTTTACTGATCAGAACCAGAACCAGAACCAAACATGGAGAAGCAGCTTTTAGTTTCTATGCTCCTCATATCTGGAACACACTCCCAGAATGCAAAGCTGCAGAGACACTGAACTCTTTTAAATCTAAAATTAAAACTTACCTATTTAGACTCGCTTATGAGAAACTGATCCTATTATTGCTTTTTACTTGCATGATTTTAATTTTCATACAAATTATTGTCTTGATTATTGTTTTATTGTAAATACTTTTATGTATTTTAATCTTCAGTGATTTCTGCTCTTTTCTGTGTTCTAACTGTAACGATGTAAAACACCTTGATTCGTCTAGTCTGAGGTCTTGTTACATAAAAGTGCGGGGGGCAATAACCATAAACTTAAATGTGGTTTGAAGATTGCTGGGGAAAATTATTATTATTATTATTATTATTATTGAATATTATTATTATTAGTCTGTTTCATGTTTAATTACAATAAATGCTGGAGTACCAGCGTCAGGGATGACTGCGTTAAGCAGTCATTTGCATATTAGCAGCACGGTGTGAACATTTTCCTGTCATATAATATGCCTAGAAAGGCTGGGAGGACGTGTTCAGTAGAGGGTGACACGGGAATCAATTGTCGCTCCCGTCCCGATCCCAAAAAAATACTCCCGTCACGTCCCGATCATGTGACATTGGTCATGTGACAATTGGTGCGTGCCGTGTAGTAGACCCCATGGAATTGCATTTTGCAGCGGAGTTAATAAAAATTAAAAATTTCTAATTTCCGGTTTCCCGCCCGATCCCGTGGATTATTTCCCGTCCCGATCACGTTAGAAACAGTGAAGTTGACCCCCGTTCCGGGGGAATCCTGCAGGAATCTCGTGACTCGTGGGAATCCCGAAAAATTGTCACCCTCTAGTGTTCAGTCATCGGCTGTTCTAATAACTGTAAAAAACTCCAGATTGGGAAGAAAACGCTGAGCGAGATACCCAGGCCGTTTCTTAACGAGGACCTTCTGTGTGGTAGACCGTACGGTTTACGCAGGTTTCCTGATCGTCGGAGGAACAACTTGTTCGCCTCCGGTGGATAAAAAAACATAAAAAGAAAGGATTTTGTTCTTAATAAAAACAGTTTTTGGTTTTGGTCGTGGTATTTGAGTTCTTAAACCTCAGCCGTGCTAAAACGCATCAGCTGTGTTTAAAAGTCAAGTCGTAGCGATCAGAGCGATCCGATAAATCGTCAGAAGCTTGGTGACGGACATAGAAACGACACAATATAAAGGTAGAAGGTAGAAATGATATCAATTTAGCCAAAGGTACAGATTTTGACTATACTATGGTTATGCATTTTGATGACATCATCAAGCTGTGCCGTCATACTTTGTACCAAGTACGGCTGATGTTCACTGTTTGTCTTCACATTAGATATCAAAGTTTAACATTTGCTGTTTTTCATTTAACTGAAAAGAAAGCTGTTGAACTTGAAGCGTTTTTAATTCAAATAGATTCAGGTTTATTTTTGTGCGATATTAAATCTGTAAATAAAGAACAAGGGAAGCAGACAATTTTCATAATATTTAGCTTTTATCGTATTTAAAATATCTTCAGCTTTATATATATCGTGAGAATTTTAGTTATATTGTTGTGAAAAAAAGACTAGAAGCCTAAAAGAAATATTTTTTTAATGTATTTGGCACAAAAAAAAATTCTTTAAATGGGATTCTTAACCTTTTAGAAGTTGTTCTGCTGCATTGTGTCTGGAAAGTACGGAAGCTCAGAGCTGCCACTCTGCCTAAAAAAAAAACTGAGCTGTTTCACGTTTTTTAAATGAAAATGTTATTGTTCGAACTCAGAGTTTATCAGAGCGACAGCCTGGGGGAAGAAACCGTCTTTATGTCGGGTGGTTTTGGCGTAACGCCGGCCTGAGGGGAGGAGCCTAAACCATTCACATGAACAAGAAACTATAACTGTTATATATACTCACTGTACAATAACCCCAGTTTGGTGTATATATTTCCTTTATTATTATTGATTTTATTTTTTATTTTACTTATTTAAAATGCTTTTTGTACTGGAGAGAAAATTCCTTGTATGTGTCATACTTGGCCATTAAAGCTGATTCTGATATAATGTCACGTTAGTACTTAAAAACGTTATTGTTCCAACAATATAGGATACTTTAAAAAAATTTAAATTGATGTCACCTCAAGGCACTTTAGAAGAAGAGTTATTACAATACAATGTTTAATTTAGAAAATACAGAACCACAGAAGATTGCGTCGTGTAATTCTCAGCAATCCCTCATACTGAGCAAGCATGCAGCGACACGTTTCACGTTTGTATCGGGTCGCCAAGCGGCCCTTAAAATACAGAATTGTCCCGTATTTGACAATTAAATGCGGCGTCCCATTTTGAACTAATATGGGACGCTATTTGTTCCGTATTTTCATAAATGTCCAATATGTGTGTTGGACATAGGCTTCATATTGCCTTATTCTAACTACGTAGAATACATCAAAATGAAATACAGGAAATCACCCAACTACACACACTCACACACACACACTGCTGCTACCCATGCAGCAACTTTAAAAATGTCCTAAAAACGCTTACAGAGACATTGATGGGTGGGAAGAGGCCCGTTATTGGCTGGACAGGGTCAGTAAAAGACGAATACACGGTAAATTGTTAAATATGTCGGTGAATGTTTTCCGTCGCACACAGAGAAGACTCGCTGCAACAACAGGCACACAAGAATGCAGAAAACACACACATCTGTGATGCTTCAGCGGCATGAAGGCTAGAATATTCATGATAGATTATAATTATTGTTCATTTTCCAAGATTTCTCGTGCAATTTTATTTTTGCTGGATTAAATGTGGAGGATTTTTTTATTATTATTTTTTTTTTAAAGCCAGTAGACTTGGACGTAGTTTATTATCTGATCCATATGATTGACAACTTAAAGAACAAATCATACAACCTGATTAAATTGTTATGCTGTTAAACAGATTAAAACGAAAGGTAAAGAAAATGTTTGGATAGGTTTCTGGCTGTTGAAATTTTGTATTTTAGAGAAATATTCAATACATTTTAAGTCAACATTGCATTAAATGTCTTAGTGCGGTTTGATTGTTGTTGTCAAATTTAATTAACTATTTTTAATCCCACCCATAAATTTGTATTTAAATGAGCAGATAAACAAGTTTAAAGGTGTTTGCCGTTCATTAATATCCCTGTAGAGCCAATTTAGAAAGAAAATATTGAAAATAAATTGCTGGAAGCTCAACAAACAGACCTCATGTTGTTCTCAGTATCATCATGTGTTAGATCCCACTGCATCTTGTTAACACGAGTCGTAGGAACTTTTTTTCCCCCTTCTTTATGTTAATGTATTTAATTGCAGCTTTTTGTAGCCTAACTTAATGCATTAAAGTGTTTATTGTGAATAAAACATTAACATATAATCATTCTGGATGACCCCCACACTAAAAGCAGCACACCTCCCTGCTAGTCGGACGGCTCGGCCCGTCCTGCTTATTTTAATTTATGAAACTTAACAACCCTATATTTATACAATATATTATCAGGTTACTACATGAAAACGTTGTTTGAACTAAATACTTTTCAGGTTTGTACAGTATAAATATTTTGTACAAACGTGAAAACATATATGTTTAAAATGTTCATGTTATATCAGCAAACATTATTTGTTGAATCGTCTCCAGGAACGAAAAGACAAAAACATTTTCTCTGGATGTTTTTTGAAACAGCAGCAAAATGTCCCCAGGCCTCAATCCAAGCATGAAATAGAACTTAACTCCATAAAACGACACATTTCCTCACACACTGATCTGCACCGTTATCAACTTTACTGTGTTTTAAAGAAAACATATATTGTTTTCCAAACAAAAATAAATGATGACATAACATGAAAATGCTCTGCCTTCTCTGCTGCCTGCTCCAAGCCACAGACGGTCTCGGCAGATAACCGCTTGTGCTGAGCCTGGTTCTGCTGGAGGTTTCTTCCTGTTAAAAGGGAGTTTTTCCTTCCCACTGTCGCTGCATGCTTGCTCAGTATGAGGGATTGCTGAGAATTACACGACACAATCTTCTGTGGTTCTCTAATTCCTACATTAAACATTGTATTGTAATAACTCTTCTCGTAAAGTGCCTTGAGATGAGATCTGTTGTGAAACGGCGCTATATAAATAAACTGAATTGAAAATTGAATGAAACTGTTATCGTTAAAAAAAAGTATATTGTCAAAACAATAACTAGGGATGCACCGATACGATACTGTTATCAGGTATCGAGGCCGATATCGTTCTTCTGTACTGAATCGGTTACAGTTAACAGATAAAATGAACCGATACCTAAAATATGGAAACTCTGCAAATATTTCAGGGAAAATTTGTATTTGTTACATGAAATTTTAGTTCTAATCTAATCTAATTCACCATCATTTGTTGTAACAATCACAGAGATCATCCAATTTATTGCATTTTTTTATGTGGTAGAAGTATCAGCATTAGCACTCGGTATCGGCACATACTCAGATCCAAGTATCGATATCGCATCGCATCGCTGCATCACCTAATAATGTGATATTATATTGTTCAAACATTTTCATATAAAAACGTGATTGTCGCTCTTTTTTCTTTTGCCTGGATGGCAGCTCTAGGCTTCCGTAGACAAAGTGAGAACGTTCATAAGCCGTAATTTTGACAAATCTTAACAAAAACAAGAGTATAGCGCAAAACATATCGTTATCGCAAATGCTATAGATTATATCGCTATATATCAATTTGAGGCGATATCGCCTGTGCAGCTCGTTTGGACACATTTAACCAAAACTTACCGTACGTGTATGTATATATCTGACCCTGTGAGCTCCAGAAAAAATTCTCAGAAAAATTCAAACTTGTGAGTGTTGTTCTTGTTTTTATTTTATACTTTCTCATCTTTTATTAAAAAAAATTAACAGGCGTTTTGGGTCTATTTTGTGGAAAATCCAAAGACCAACATGTTTATCCTATCTTACTCCTTATATGTGCCAAAATGCATCATTTTGCTTTAAGACACGAATCTCCTGTCAACAATCCTGTGATGTTACATTCAGCATAATTCTCCCATCATTTCCTCCAATATTTATGAAACTGCTCCGTTGTAAAGGTTCACCCTAGTTCTTGTTTTTAATAAAAGCCCAAAATGAAGTTGATGCTCCTGGTGAGTCAGTGGGAGCTTCTCAGCAGAACCGGTTCCTGCAGTAATCACGCCGTGGCTGAATAATCAGGTTATAGAGAATTATCTGCACGATAAGCCGAGCTGCTATGATGACGTCTGAAGATTTCCCTTCGAAACGGTTGAAGAGAAACAGCCCTGAGATTTCTGACATTTTAGAAATAGATCATTTATGCATTTAGATTCAAATGAACGGAGACAGATGTTAAAACACCAAGGATTGAATTTATCTTGCAAACATGGCGATTTTATGCATCCACCTCCTCTTTCAGGCTATAAATAGCCCTCAGTTGAGATATTTCTGGCTCAAAGCTGCTTTTTATGCATGGTTGATGTTGCAAAGGTTCTAACTGTGATGTTTCCTCCAATCAGCTTTGATGCAGACCTATTTGTTAAAGAATCTATTTCTTTCTTTCTTTGGAGGATGATTCAGCTCTGCAGCTCTGCTTCACTGAATAATCAGCCAGAGGAGCCCAGTAGCTGCTTTTATCTGGATTTAATTCACCAGTAAATAAATCTCATGTGGCTCTAATATGGAAATCCTTTTAAACGGCGTGTTGCCTTGCAGCCAAAACCCAGAAGACAGAAGGCCGTCTACCAGAGAGCAGACCGCAGAGTTTTCTGATCACCTTCTTAGACTTTGATTCTAATATCGACAGAGTTGGCCGACACAAAATGGTGTCAATCCTGGTAACTCATCGTCAGGTTAGCTCTGGTGCCCCAATCTAACTTTAGTTCTGGTACCACAGTCTCTAGTTGGTTCTGGTTCCGCAGCCTCAGGCTGGATCTAGTGCTGCAGTCTTGGGTTAGTTCTGGTATCTCTGTCTAAGTTTAGGTCCAGAACCACAGCCTCAGGTCAGATCCGGTACCTAAAAGTGCTGGGGACAGTATCCATAAACTTTAGTGAGGTATTGCTGGGGATTATTATTAATTATTCATAACCTATTATTAATCTGTTTCACGTTTCTTCACAATAAATCCTGGAACAAGTGTTGAAAATCACGTCTTTATTCAGAACTGTTGAAACCCAGAGGATAACATGATTAGCTCTTTAGTGGCAGACAAAGAACAATGAGGGTAAATATGTATATTCACCCCAGAAGAATATGTGTAACAATTAAATATGTTCCCTTTGTTGTTGCATTTTCTGTTGTAGAAAGTTCAACTTTAATTTAAAGTTCAGATTCCTGAAATAGAACGACTTCCTGTCTAGGAGGAGATTTCGTTAATGTGGGCGTGTTAGGATGTGGGCGTGAGAAAATATAATTGTTTTAATGTTTTGTTTAAGAATCCCAAAGAGGATATTGTTGATCAGAGCCGGAGTTGCTAAGGGCCACAAACCAATCCGGGCCCCCCATTAATCCTGAAATTGAACAGACTACAGATGTTAACATTTATTAAAATGTAAATATTACTCTGTTGCATTGAGTTTTATTCAGTGTAGATTATTTAAAAATGGTTGTTTTATTTTTTATTCTTGTGTAACTATGCATGTTTCTTTGTAACAAATAATTTTAAAAATATTTTTAGTTAAAATTCTTTTTTTATTTTAAATTTTAAGAAATGTTGCAAAAATATTTAAAAATAAAAAAAAATTATATACTGTATCTTTAAATTGACAAAAATTCCTTATATTAAAAATTTGAAATAAACTAAAATAACACTTTAGATTACTTTTTGATATTTATTGTTCGCTTATTGTGTTACCGTGGTTACAATCTGATGCTTTAGTTTAACCTTTCTATTTTGTTTGAGCTTCAGATTGTTTCAGCTAATATTAACAAGAACTTTTTGATAGATTTTTATGATCAGCCAAATAAGCTCCGCCTACTTTCCCACATTAGACCAAATCTTGATCGAAACGCTGTTATTGTGGATGGTGGTTTTAACAGAAAGGGGGCGAATCCACTGAATCTGCAGACTGGAATAAAGCTGAAAATGACTGCAGGTCTGCATCAAGCTGTGATTCGCAAACTCTCCAAATGAACTTCAGCCTTTAGATTATGTTCCTTTCATATCTTTGGTATATTGCTCAGCTAAAAGTGGTTTTATTCAGAGATCACTGGGCAGAAAATTAATATTATCCAGTCCCTGGTTTTAACTGTGTTCTCCAATCCTGAATTGCAAATCAAGCTGCAGAAAAATCTCTCTCTGGGAGCGTCGAGATAGCGAGAATATTCCCCTTTTAACGCAAACACAATGGAAAGATTCTCTTTGGGAGTCAAAAATATCACATGAATAAACTTCCTCCAGACAAATGATATTTAGAGTAATTAATTTTCCATCTTGAAACGGTTCCTACAAATTTCCAGGACTCTGCGCTGAACGTATTTGGAGCAGATTAACGCCCCATTTCCACCAGTACGGTACGGATCGGGACGCTTTGCCGTGTTTCCGTTCAGAACCGACCCGTTTTTTCGGACTACCTCTGCCTTGGTTCCAAGCGACCAGAAACGCCCACCTATGGACTGATTGGTCCGGTATCATGATGTCCCTCTGACTCCTACAGCAGCGCTAGCAGCTGATTGGTCTGTTTGTTTGTTTGTCTCAGAGAAAGTTATAGTTTAAAGTTTCATTTAAGCAGAACACTGCAGTTAACTGCTAGCAGCCTAAAATTATAAAGAAATCAGTGAGAGTCGTGAATTATATAAGTTTTAAACAACGTGGGGATCTTATTAGTGTATATATTATTAAATCTATACATTTCATCATGATGGCTGAGCGGTTAGTGATGGTGATTCCTGTTCTGTAGGTCCAGGTTCTCATCCTGCTGCTGTGATGCTTAAAGTCTTTTTTTACAGTAGGTTCAGGTTCACAGATATTATTCCTGGTTGCAGAAAAAAATACTTTTACTGGAATTTAAAAGATATATTATTCATGTTTTATTTTTAAATTGTTTTAGGTTTTGTATTTCAATAAATGAAACCAAAAACACATTTTTAATGGCAGAGCAGAACTTTTAATTTGAGATTTTTCAATGCATTATTTCTTCTATTTATTTTTGTGTCAAAATATGATTCCCCTGGCTAACATTATTAAACAAGGTTATAAACGCCTCTTATTTTACATGATTAATGGTTCAGAATAGAGGATGAATATGTACAGAAACACATGGAGGTAGGGCTGGGTGATATTGCTTACAAATTACATCTGATTATTGTTTTACCAAATCTGATTTCAGATTTTAATCCGTTTTTTCCTACCTGATTTTTTTTTATTAAAAAGAAATTGCAAGAGATCAAAAATATGATCAAAAACCTGCTTTTATTGCAATCATCCTGTCCTGGAGCTGACTAGAATTTAATGTCCAACTAAAAACAAGCTGCAAAGTATCCTTATAAAACAAGATGGTTAGATTAACGTCAGTCTGAGCTATGGAAGAATAAGTAGTACTTTGGTAAAACAAAATATCTTCATAAACAGAAGAGAGATGCTTTTTGCTGGAGCTTTTGTTAAGCTAAGCTATGGTTCTTCTGAGATGGTAATGGAAACACAACCTTTCAGCCCGTACTGATCCGGTCTGTACCGTACTGGCTCTAGTAGGAATGGGGCATTGGAGTCTTTTAAAACTTGGCAGAAGCATCTGTTTGGTTCATTTAAGAATGTTATGAGATTCATCTTTACCACATTTTAATCTAGATTTTCTTCATTCGCTGATTAAAATCCAACTGTACTTGCCGTAGATTATCCAACAAATTGTTCTTGGATAACATACAAATACATATAATAAAATTAATAAAAGTTTTTGTATTTTCTTTTTAGGAAGCTGCAACATCAGGAATATGGTTGTCTGCCAAAGTCAACACAATCGAGGACATGAAATGAATATTTCTGACGGCCCTACTGTCTGTGTCAGTAGTGGTAAAAAGTGAATCATGGGTTAGGATGTTACCTGATCAGCTGACAGGATGTGGCATCATTTATGCAGGTGAGGTGGGAGGGGTTACAGCGCACTAGTCTAATCAGCGCAGCAGAGGTGCTGCGGTTTCCAACCCAGGAGTTTCTCTTAGTTTTAATTTTTATTTAGTCTTAAGCATGCCTAAAAACAAAGGAGCATATTAATTAAATAAATTTAAATTAGTATTAATGTAGGACCCAGTGGTGGAGCTCCTTCCGTTTAGCTTTCAGCTGCAGCTGCGTAACAACGCAGACGTCACCGACTAATTCCTGGTCGGTCAGACGTCCAGTCTGCTGATACTTTATCGCTACGTTTAGAGAACGGCATCAATGAGGGCAGCTAAGCGGGGTCCTTCAGCTCAGTAACGTCTGTGGTAGCTAAACGCAGCCAATGCTAACAAAAGTTGGAAGCAACTTAACATGAAAACATGTTGTTCTGGAAAACTAGGAAGTCAAAGTGTTCCTTTAAAGGGACAGCGTCTAGTTCCCTGACAATAGGGGGCAGTACATACCTATATCATTGCAATCAAGCTGCATTTTTGTGTTCAAGTGACGACGGTGGCCATACAGGCCAAAAATCACAGCTGTGCAACTTTCTACCCCAACAAGGCAGATAGTTCAACCTCCAGAGAAAAATATGCCGCAAAAAGAAGCACTCTTTCATCACAGGATGCGAGTGAAGAGGTAAATCCATAAAACTACATTTGTGAAAAGCAAAAGTTTTCAACCTTTTGTAGATCTTTATGGTTATATGTTATGAAGCAGCCAATACTTTTCAATGATTGGGCATCATTTTATTCATTTTCAACGATATTTTGATGGATTTTTCCAGAGATTAATGGTAAAAAAAATACACAATGTTTCTTCAACAAACAGAAGATGGCATTCAAGCTCCATAACGCCTGCTACCGGGAAGCTGGATTTGTTTGCTGAGTCACGTGTTGCTGGCTAAAATGTAACGGAGTTGTGCCTCCGTGCGGACACTTGCTATGCCTCTGTTCCAAACGGTAAAATCTGAAAACATATACATGGGAACCCTATAAACAGATTTGGTGAAATTACCGGAAGTTGAGCTGCCGCCATAACCGCAGTGACGTTCCCAGTCAGGCAGCCACAGGCATGACTGCGCTAAGGAGGCATTTGCATGTAAGCAGCATGGTGTGAACATTTTCCTCTTACGTAACACGCCTAGGAAGGCTGGGAGGGCGTGTTCAGTCATCGGCTGTTCTAATAACGGTAAAAAACTCCAGATTTGGAAGAAAACGCTGAGCGAGATACCCAGGCCGTTTCTTATCGAGGACCTTCTGTATGGTAGACCGTACAGTTTACGCAGGTTTCCTGAGCGTCCCGAGTAACAGCTTGTTCGCCTCCAGTGGATAAAAAAACATAAAAAGAAAGGATTTTGTTCTTCAGTTCGTTGAATATTTCTCATAATGCCTCATCAACTGCTCTTTAGACTAGCAAACAGCTAACTGAAACCTAGCTATGGCTGCTGGCTAACGTTAGCTATGTAATGTTTACACGGTGCAACTCATATCAGTTTTTACAACTTTCAGTGCAAGTTGGCCTCAGTGCGTGGATAATACCGTTTTCTGTTACTGTGAGACGTCTTAATAACAATCTATGAACCACTCAACTAAGATTTCTGCAGATTAAAAAAGCTGTTAGCTTAACGTTAGCCATGCAGAGACCGTGTTGACATACAGTCTGAATAAATACGGCTGCTGTGTTGGCATTAGAAGCAGACCTAAAACGATGAAGTAAAAGTAAAATGATGATGATGATACTGATCATTTCAATACGATGTGGTCGCATAAAAGGGTGTTTAAATCTACCTGTCTGGAGCTCAGATCATTTTGGCCCCTTGCATCTGGTTGTTTCTTTGGACATTGAACGCCAACCATTCAATAAAATACTCTTTAATGTCCAAAACAAAATACATACTTATCTTGTGTTGTTTTTTAAGTCGCATACCCTGTCCATAAGCTTACTAACTGCTACACACGTAACTCATGCTATATGTACCTAGTTTATTGGTCTATTTTCTCTCTATTAATCATACTGTTTATCACTCAAAAAATGATTAATTCATAGATAAATATAGTTATTCATTTCATATACCTTTATCAGTTACTAGAGGCCCTTTTCTCATCATTAGTCCACATATTCATCATGCTTTCACTGTAGAAGGTCAGCGTACAATGATAGCACAATGAAGGAGCTGCTTGGTGCTCAGATTCTCTTCCATTGATCTATTTTTCTCTTTGTTGAGGTCTTTCTAAGTTATTTTAACACACAAGCACAATACTACACTCCAATTCGTGTACTTCATGTTTTGGGAACCCTTTTGTCTTTCACACAGTTGTTATCAGTGTGCTAAGATCTCGCTAGGTCGTTAGCTTAGCTTCGTAGCAGCTATGGCTACATCTCTTCCGTCTCTTTCTCCTTCTGCGGCTCCTCTCTCCTGTTCTCTGTGTCAGATGTTTAGTTACTCCCCCGCCTCCTTTAGCAGTAATGGTAGGTTTAATAAATGTAGCATTTTCGTAGCTTTGGAGGCGAGGGTTTCAGAGTTAGAGACCCGGCTCCGCGCTGTTGAGAATCCAGTAAATAGTCGAGGCCCGTTAGCCAGCGCGGAGCCAACAAGGATAGAATCACCTAGCGATCCTCCAACAGAACCCACTAAGCTGGGATCTCAGGCCGGCTGGATGACGGTACGTAGAAAGCATAGTTCTCTGCCCAAAGGGAACCACCAACCTGTCCGTGTTTCTAACAGATCACCCACTGAGCAGCACTTGGCAGCTCCATAGTCTGAAACGTGGCTTTACAGACACCATCGACCATAGTCACATGTTTTCCAGGGGCCAGAACAGGTGACATAAAATCCCACCTAAAACTGCTGGCTAAGGATAAGCGTAAATACAGTCAGATTGTTATTCACGCTGGCGGACATGACACCCTGTTACGCCAATCGGAGGTCACTAAAGTTAGTGTTGCTTCGGTGTGTAAGTTTGCTAAAAAGATGTGGGACTGTGTAATCTTTTCTGGTCCCCTGCCCAATCGGACCACTGACGACACGTTTAGCCGCATGCTGTTATTTCATGGATGTTTGTCTGAGTGGTGTCCAGCAAACAACGTGGGCTACATTGATAATTGGAAAACTTTTTGGGGAAAACCTGGTCTGATCCGGAGAGACGGCATCCATCCCACTTAGGATGGAGCAGCTCTTCTTTCTAGGAATCTGGATACATTTATTGGTCCAATTTAAATCCCATATTAAACAGGTTTCCAATATTTCTTTCTTTCACCTTCATAATATTGCTAAAATTAGAAACATCCTGTCCAGGAGTGATGCAGAGAAACTAGTCCATGCATTTGTGACTTCAAGGCTGGACTACTGTAATTCCTTATTATCAGGAAGTCCACAAAATGTAATTAAAAGCCTTCAGTTGATCCAAAATGCTGCAGCAAGAGTTCTGATGAATATTAAACAGAGAGATCACATTTCTCCTGTTTTGGCTTCTAAAACCTTCCTCAGAGATACAGTAGATGTTTAATATATAGCGTGTCACGATACTAAAATTTCAAACTCAATACTGAAAAAACCCTTCATACTCGATTTCAATACTAAGGTGACTTAAAAATGCCAATATTTTTAACAAGTAGATACAACAAACAACATCCTTTAATCTAGTTATCTTAAAATGTTTTAGCCAGAAGCTCCTCCAGCTCTGAGGTAATAATCTGCCGACTCATAAATACTCGTCACAACCCCAGGTTAAGAACTGAACTGTCCCAGTTTTCTCCAGACTTGTGTAGATGCATTTAAGGTTTAACTTTTATTGATTAATAAATCAGGTTCTGTACAACAGAGTAGCCCATTAGGGTGACTGTTAACAAAAGAAAAATATTTTGGATTAAAATTCTGTCCAAATAACTCAGAATTTCTAAGATTAAAGTCATATATTTTCCAGAAAAATCACGGAAATTATCTGATGTCAAAAAGTAGTAAAATTACGGGTTTTACGAATTTTATATGATTGGAGGCATACATTTTTTTTCTTTACTTACAATGTCAGAAATATCTTATTGTAGATATAGAAAATCTCTGCCTTTAATTGTAGGAGGTTTAAGGGTTTTTTCCCCCCGCAAATTTTCAGAAAATATCTTAAATTAATCTTAAAATTTCTGTCTTTTAACTTGAAATTTTAGGAATTTTATGACAGAGAATTTCCGGCTTTTTTCCCCTGGAAAATATGTGACTTTAATCTCAGAATTTCTGAGTTTTTTGGGCTGAAATGTACTCCAAAATATGTTATATCTCTTGTTAACAATCACCCTAACACTCCGTTGTATGTTCTGGCAGTGATTAAAGGAGAAATTCAGAAGCTGAACATCAGCGGGTCTGAAATAAAGACTAAATAACATAAATATGAAAGATGGCATTGAGTATAGACTTGCTGAGCCAGTTTTATGGAGAGAGGAGGATCCATGCAGATCCATGAAGTTCCTGAATGCGAACCCAATCTGTTGCTTTTAGCTTGAAACCGTCCCAGGATGAAGAGAAATGCTTTCAGAAACCTGAAATGATTCATCCATCCGTGCCATCTTAACCCAGTTTCCAGGTCTGGTGGAGGAAGCCCCGTTACTTGTTGCCAGACGCGCTCCTTCCCTGCTCATACATAATGCATATGGATGCCAATGCTGCAGGAGGCTCGCATACAACATGGCATCTAGCTCCTCATCTCAGCCCAGAGCCGCAGAGAGTGCAGGAAGGAGATCAGATGAAGGGACAGATGTGGGCATCCTTACCTGAGCGTATCCACGGAGACAGATGCCAGCAGAGTCAGCAGGCTGAGAGCTCTCTGCAGAGGAGCCACGAATCCATCCCAGCATCCAGCCGCGTCCTGGTCCTCCAGACCGAGACGGGATCAAATCCAGCCGGGCCTCAGATCCAGACGTGCAGACAGCCTTCTCTCCTCTCCGACTGCAGCAGCAGCAGCAGCAGCAGCAGCGCCTCGGTGAAACCCTGCCTCCCCTCCTCCCCCTCTGCCTCAGACTCACTCCTTTATCGCTCTATTTCTGTCTCTTTCTGACGCGCAGCCATGCTTCCACTTCACTGCTCGCTCTCTGCGTCTCAGCTGTGGCTCAGCCTCTGCCCAGAGGACGCTGAACATGTGTTCATGGTGGGGGTTGGGGGCTGCTGGGTCAGGCAGCGCGGCGTGGGCATCCCGCGCTCAGCGCCGCTTTTACGCAGCTGATTCTAAACCAAACGCATCATTTAAAGTCATCCAGCATGTTAGAAATGTTCTTGCTGTGCAGGGATGGCCGAGTGGAGCAGCAAATCCGTGATGCTCAGAGGTATTGTGCAGGACTGGACCGGTTCTGTTTCTGCTTCATGGTAGGGGGTGGGGGGGTGGGGGGTTATTTATAGAAGGCTGAGGAGAAGAAATAAGCTGCTGTTATGACACAGGGAGGCCTCTGCAGCAGCAATGTTACCTACAGAGAGGAACATCTCTGCATGTTCTACCCCAGGAACCTCACAGAAGAACATATTTCAACCTAAAAATACACACGTGACAGTTTTTGCCCCTTTTTCCCACCTATAGATCCTAAAAATAGAGATTTTCACTTGCATATCGGACCAAGCAATACATCATATATCATAGAATTTATAGCATCTTATCAGATTTTCTGTTTATGAATACTGAATATTTGGAAAATCGAGAAAAATGTCTCCAATGCTCATCTTGGGTTTAAGCAGTTCAAAGTAATGTCAGCCCATCCAAGACCAAGTCCTTCCATCTACAGCATGTTTGAATTCAGGTCGACTTCACGAAGGGATGATTGAAATTAGGGATGCACCGATACTTTTACTGGTATTGGGCGGATATTGTTCTGATGTACTGTATCGGTTAAAGTTAAAGATACTTAAAATGTGGAAACTTTGCAATACTTTCACATAAAATGTTTATTTTTCACTTGAAGTTTAGTTTCATGATAATTTTTTATACATATTTAATTCTTTTGATCTAATTCACCATCATTTGTTGTAACAAGCAGAGAAGAAAATAAAACCTGTCTTCCAATTTATTGTATTTTTCTGTGTGGTAGAGGTATCATCTGGCACTCAGATCCACATATCAGTAACGTATCGGTTTGAAAAAGTGGTATCGTTGCATCCCTAATTTAAATAAAAGGAAGTTTTAAATATTTCATAAATTGTATATTTATTTTTAAGAATATAAAGAGAGAAAAAAGATGAAAAATTGAATTTCGCATGGGGGAAAAAATCAAATATTTTATTTTAACCCAAATCTAAAACGGTTCTATAATGTCCATTGACATGTTTTACTTTTAACAATGAATCTTTAAATTTAAAATACATTTCTGGTCTATTTAAATATTACCAATAAAGTCAACGTAAATTCGATGAGGCTCCGTGGCATTATTGTATTAACAGGTGTAGTCTGGCCAAACCTCCACCAGTCTGTCTTCTAAAATGTAATCTTCTCCATGGGCTGCCATCTTGGAATCATGTGCATTTTTATTGGTCACTTCATTATTTGGGCTCACGCAGAGTTTTTTGCCTCACCACGTGAAAAATATCAAACCTGTTTGATTTTCACGTCCTCAGCGCCTCATGAGGCAGAAAACTCACCAGAAATTAGGCACACAAAGCGAGCTGGATGACTCTTAGCTCAGCAGATTGGGCCCCCCAAACCCATCTGGGCCCCCCATGACTGATGAAATTGAACAGAGTTTACGGATGAAAAAATGTATGAAAATGTGAATATTACCATTTGATTTAGTTTTGCTTCATAGTAGATTACTTAAACAGTTGAAATTGTTTGAATTTTGTGTAGTACATAGGTAAGTTTCATTCTAGCTAATTATTGTATTAATATATTTTTACTTAAAATTCTAATTTTATTATAACTTTTTAAATGTTGCAAAAATATTTAAACCAAATACATTTAAAGGAATAAAAATGTATATACTGTACCGTTTAATTTACAAAAAATGTTCATTATATTAAAAAATTACAATAAAATTTAAAATTACTTATTAATATGGATGCTGTGTTAGCCTGGTTTAAATCTGATGCTTTAGTTTAACTTTTCTATTTTGTTTGAGCTTCAGATTGTCTCAGATAATATTCATTATCTCTGATTTATTTTTAGGATCAGCCAAATAATCTCCGCCTACTTTCCCAGATTAGACCAAATCCTAATAGAAACGCTGTTCTTGTTAACAGAAAGGGGGCGCCCCTGAGCCAAAATCTGCTTAAGGCCCCATAATGCTTTGGGCCGGCCCTGGCTCACAGTGTTGCCAACTTAGCGACTTTGTCGCTAGATTTAGCGACTTTTCAGACCCCTATAGCGACTTTTTTTCAAAAAAGCGACTAGCGACAAATCTAGCGACTTTTTCTGGTGTTATTGGAGACTTATCTGGTGTTTTGGAGACTTATCTGGTGTTTTGGAGACTCTGGCGTGAAGCACGTATTGTTCTGCAGTTACTGTCCTCAACGTGAGCCCCTCCCCCGTCCCAAAGCACTTACAGGCGGCCAGTCTCACAGTAGCCTTGCGCAGCAGTCCCATCTACAGTCTATGGGCGGAGCAGAGAGAGAGAGAGGAGACCCTCACCACTCGGCGTCCGGACTGCAAATGAAATGCGTATTTAACAATACAGGACAAAACTGATGTGTGTAATGTGGATCTAGACAAAGCATTAAAATCATTAAATGTTGTTAATGTTGAAATTATTTTTGTACATTTGTAGTTCTAAACATATTTAGGGTGTTTTTTACTCACTTTTGTCTCTCCCACGACGTTATTCCTCTCCTACAGCGTCCGTTACAGTTGTTTGCAAATTGCCAATTATGCAAATTAGGCGATGACGTCATTTAGCGACTTCTAGCGACTTTTGGGACAGCCAATAGCTACTTTCCTTACTGAGGAGTTGGCAACACTGCTGGCTCAAAGATGCGGGTTAGCATCAAATCAATAAAGGAATCATGGATGTATGACTCGGAATTTAAAAAAAGGAAATTGATATTTTCTGGATTTTAAAGTGATGTTTTGTACTGTAATGTGATTTTCTTTGTGTATTGCTTTAGAGTAGCTGAAGCTAATGGGGACTAAAACAAACAAATAAATCAATGAATATTTTCTGCAATTCTGACACATCTGATGTCTTTGCATCATCATTACTGCAAAATCGTGATAAGCCAAATGTAATTTTACACGCTAAACATGTGACTTCTGCATGCATGCATATGTTGTTATGTGGAGAACAGGATACCTCTGGGCGAATGCTATGACCTAGATTAGGCCTTGATGCCTTCAAGGCTGGCAGGCTGAGCGCCAAGTGTGGAGTAAATGCATGCCGCACACGCAGCAGAGAGAGACGTCATGCATGCAGAAAGCAGCAAATAAAGCTAAAAAGTCTCACACACACACAGCTTCCACCTCATTCTGCAAAATCAAATAACGTCAAACCCGGAGCCAGAAGGAAAGGAGGTTCGTTCAGCTACTGAAGCCGCCATGGCATCGGTTTCACTGGAAGGCTTTTATTCCACTTCAGTTTGTGAAAAAGGATCAGCAGATTAGCTGCTACACCACAGCAGATTTAAACCCTTCTACAAAAAAAAAAATCACACAGCCTAAAACTGGAATTATCCCATAATGAGGTTACATAAGGAGAGAAAAAACATCTGGACCCAAACAATAAATACCTTCAACCTCACATAAACAAAACGTCAGATATAAACCTCTTTTTTCCTGATCATATTCTGATTTTATTAGTGTTTATTTTACCACTTTAATCCTGCTTTTATGTTAATGTTTTGATTTAATTGGAATGCTTTTTATCCAGCATGAACTGTTTAGCTAATTTTGTCTTCAAACCTAAAGCTAACTTGTGAACTACTGAATGTTAGGGGGAAATAAACGGTGTTAGCACACATTTAGCACGTTAGCTAATGTTAGATGTTTTTTTTTTACTTTTAGCTAGTAGCCCTACTCTACTATAAGCTAAGTAGATGAAGTACATCGATGTAAATGCTTGTGATAACCTACACTAATGTTAGCTTTTAGCTAATTTTGACGAATAACCTAAACTTCACATTCTGAATGGACAAAGATGATATGACTCAGTATGCTAGCGATGGCCAACATGCTAAAGCTAGCAGTTTAACTAACATTTGCCTTTTAGTTTATTTTAGCTTATTTTAGCTTAGTTTTACATACAGGTAACAAACTGAATGGAGTAAGTGAATGTTCCCCAATATGCTAGTGATATCCCACATGCTTCAGAACGCCTTTTAAATTATTTATTACCTACTTATTGCAGGTGGTTTTGTTATGGATTTATACCAGCTTTATCCTGATTTTAACTTTCTTTGACCAAGTTTTGTCATGTTTGAGCCTACTTTTTTTTTTAAACATATACCCACTTATTGGAGAGTTTCTTCAAACGGACCTTGTGATTTTCTGGATTTTACCTACAACGAAAATTGCAGGTCTCATGTTTTTAGTTGGTAGAACTTGCATAATATTTGTCCCACTGTATGTTGAGCCAAGCTGTGGGTTGTTTACGAATTCAGAGCTTATACGTGGAATGGGAACCAGCTTGGAGAAACTTTGGGCCCGGCCTGGTGGAACCTGAACTTAAATTTGGGTGTTTGGGAGTATGGAGACCGCTGAGAAACTTGTAGCAAGAAATTGAATTTCCTCTTATGTGAGACAGTAAAGGCCTTCATTTATTTATTCAATTAACTGAACAGAAGAAGTCAGGGTACCCGGAGAGAACTCAAGCATACAGGTAAACTCCATGCAGGAAGACTCCAGGTTGCAGTACGAAACCAGGAGTAAGGAAACCGCAAAACCATGCAGAAAATTATCTGAAAACATCCTTTATAGGTACAGCATACTGCTGTCGTATGGATTTATTCCAAAATCACACGTTTTATTCAGTTTTCTTGGGCTTTTAAAACCAAGAACCGTCAGTTTGCTGCTCTAGAGCACAGAGGGGTTTGTTACCACAACACCAAAGGAGAAAGACTCCAGGAATCTGCCTAGAAACGCCTCAACCCCACAGCAAAGCCCATGGCTGGAGGGATGGTGGTGCAGACTTAGACCTGGGAACTTTGCGATCATGGAGTGGATCAGGATCTCCTTTGTTGACTAAACAGTTGAAGCTTGTTTTGAAATGGTTCCTCAACAGAAACAGGATCCATAAAACAGCAGCTCTGCAGCAGAATGGCTAAAATAAATTGGAGAAACGAGCTGCTGTAAAGGCCTAGTCAAAGTCCTATTTCCCCCGCTGCTTGACCTCCAACTAATCTGCCACGAGGAGCTGAGTCTCTGAGTCTCTGAGTTCTTATAAAAATAGCTGCTCTGCAGCCAGATGGCGGTTCTCCCACAGAGTCACACACGATGAAGCTGACGATGGGAAAAATCTCATCAGCAGAAACTCATCAGGAAACGTCATTAGCTGCAAAAACAGGGAGTGAAACATTATGTGGGAATAAAAAAGATTCAAAGTCAACCCAGGAAGACGATGAAAAGGTCAACTGCTAAAGAAGAGAGAAAAGCTCCTGCTGGGTGATGAAAATCTGAAACAGCTGCTCGTGTGTGGGGGTCAAAAGGTCGCCATATCAGGGCAGAGCAAAAACAAAGGCAGGGGGTGGAGCTCACCTGGACGTCAGGTAACAGCAGCTCTGCTGAGGATGGGACAAAAAACCCCGCCGGTGTTGGGTATTATGACGTTATGCAGCTATTTGGCAATGAATAGTTAAGCATTGCTTATGGAAATCAATAACATTAATTTATGGAAAAATATTATAAACGGGGAACCACCTGACAGGTCAGGAACTATATTAATAGCCAAACATATCAGAATCAGAATCAGAATCAGAATCAGAATCAGAATCAGAATCAGAATCAGAATCAGAATCAGAATCAGAATCAGTTTATTGGCCAAGTATGTCACATACAAGGAATTTGACTCCGGCAAACTTTTTTCTCCAGTACAGAACTTGAATAAGTGAAATAAAAAAAGAAAAAAAAGAAAAATAAGAACAAAAATAAGTAAAAATACAAATAAATATCAGATCGTAAATAATAAAGGATAATATATACACCAAGCCGGGGTTATTTTACAGTGAGTATGTACAGAAGTGCAGAGTTATAGTTTATTGTTATGTGAGTGCACTCACACACTGTGTCTAGACAGAGTTCGTCAGAGCGACAGCCTGGGGGAAAAACTGTTTTTGTGTTGGGTGGTTTTGGCGTACAACGCTCTGTAACGCCGACCTGAGGGGAGGAGCCTAAACAGATTGTGGCCAGGGTGTGAGGGGTCAGTGGTGATTTTCCTGGCCCGCTTCCTGACCCTGGCCCGGAATAGGTCCTGAATGGAGGGAAGATCGGTTCCTATGATCCTCTTTGCAGTCCTGACTGTTCTCTGCAGTCTGTCCTTGTCTTGCCTGGTGGCGGATCCGAACCAGACAGAGATGGATGAGGTCAGGACAGACTGGACTATTGCTGTGTAGAAGATGATCAGCAGCTCCTGGGGCAGGTTGAAATTCCTGAGCTGACGCAGAAAGTACAGCCTTTGCTGGGCCTTTTTCCTTATTATGTTGATGTGTGAGGTCCACTTCAGGTCCCGTGTGATGGTGGATCTAGGAACCTGAAAGACTCCACTGTGGGGACTGGCTTGTTGAGGATCATGAGAGGAGATGTTGATGGTGGTCTCTTCCTGAAGTCCACTGTCATCTCCACAGTTTTGAGCGGGTTTAGCTCCAGGTGGTTCTGACTGCACCAGAGAACCAGCTGTTCCACTTCCTGTCTGTACACAGACTCGTCGCCGTCGCGGATGAGTCCAATGACGGTGGTGTCATCTGCAAACTTCAGGAGTTTCACAGAAGGGTCCCTCGACGTGCAGTCAGTGGTGTAAAGGGAGAAGAGCAGTGGGGAGAGAACACATCCCTGGGGGGCGCCGATGCTGAGGGGAACGGGAGCTGGATGTGAACTTACCCAGTTTCACCTGCTGCCTCCTGTCAGTCAGGAAACTGGTAATCCACTGACAGGTGGAGGGAGGCACGGTGAGCTGGGACAGTTTTTGGTGGAGGAGCTCTGGTACAATGGTGTTAAACGCAAAGCTGAAGTCCACAAACAGGACCCGAGCGTAGGTACCTGCAGAGTCTAGGTGGTGCAGGATGTAGTGTAGAGCCATGTTGACGGCATCATCCGCTGACCTGTTTGATCTGTAGGCGAACTGCAGGGGGTCTAGCAGGGGATCTGTGATGTCCTTCAGGTGGGTCAGTACCAGACGCTCAAAGGATTTCATGACCACAGATGTTAGGGCAACTGGTCTGTAGTCATTTAATCCAGTGACTGGGGACTTCTTGGGAACCGGTATGATGGTGGAGCGTTTGAGGCAGGAGGGAACCTCACACAGCTCCAGGGAGTTATTGAAGATCTGGGTGAAGATGGGAGCCAGCTGGTCAGCACAGAATTTCAGAGAGGCTGGGGACACTCCGTCTGGTCCCTGAGCCTTTTTAATTTTCTGTCTCTGAAATAGCTGGCGCACGTCCTGTTCGCAGATCGTCAAGGCAGGACGTGGGTGGTTTGGGGTGAAGCTGGGTCTTTTGTGATGGAGATGGTGGGGGAGGTGGGAGGTGTGAAAGTCCTTTCAAACCTGGAAAAGAAGTCGTTGAGGTCCTCAGCCAGGCGGGGGCTCTCCACAGGGTGGGGGGATGGTCTCCTACAGTTAGTAATGTTCTGCAGGTAGCTCCAAACTGCAGAGGGGTCGTTAGCAGAAAAACGGTCCTTAAGCTTAGCACTGTAGTTCCTCTTTGCTGCTTTGATCCCTCTTGTCAGCTGGTTCCTGGCCTGTTTGTACAGGTCCCGATTCCCACTCCTGTAGGCCTCCTCCTTGTCCTGGCGTAGCCGTCTCAGTTCTGCAGTGAACCACGGTTTATTGTTTTTGAATGAGCAGAAGGTTTTGGTCTGCACACACATGTCCTCACAAAAGCTGATGTAGGATGTCACAGTGTCGGTCAGTTCATCCAGGGATGAAGCCGCTGCTTCAAAGACGCTCCAATCAGTGCAGTCAAAGCAGGCCTGTAGCTGCATCTTTGACTCATCTGTCCATCTTTTCACAGTTCTTACTACAGGCTTAGCAGATTTCAGCTTCTGCTTGTAAGATGGGATGAGGTGGACCAGGCAGTGGTCGGAAAGTCCCAAAGCAGCACGGGGGACAGAGCGATATGCATTCTTTATTGTGGTGTAGCAGTGATCTAAAGTGTTCATGTCCCTGGTGGGACACGTCACATGTTGTTTATATTTAGGCAGTTCAAGTTTGAGATTAGCTCTGTTAAAATCCCCGAGAACGATTAGCAGAGAGTCCGGGTGATTTTTCTCCACGTCTGTGATCTGGTCGGCGAGGTGATGTAATGCCTCCGTCACACACGCCTGCGGTGGAATGTATACAGCGACCAGCACAAACGAGGCGAACTCCCGCGGTGAATAAAATGGTCTACAGTTTATGAAGAACGACTCAAGGTGAGGGCTGCATGTCTTCTTTAACACTGTGACATCTGTGCACCAACCTTCGTTAATGTAGAAACACGTTCCACCTCCCTTTGATTTCCCAGTCAGCTCCGCGCAGCGGTCCGCTCTGAACAGCTGGAAGCCTGGCAGCTTTAGAGCGCTGTCCGGGTCAGTCTCGTAGTTTAGATGAGGCTGAGGTGAATAAATAAGGAGTTTGTTCTAGAAGCGTGTTTAACATAAAACCTTACTATCATGTCTGCAGAATCATAGACCAACAGGGACCATCCAAAATACAAAAGTTTATTTACAAAAGAAGAAAAGACAAACATGTAATCACCCAAGCTACTAACTAATGCACCACTCATTAAAATATAATAATAACCAAAATAAAAGAACAATGAATTGATAAATATGCCATAGAAATAGAATTCTATTCATTCTAAATAGAATAGAATTCTGAAGTCAGTTCTGGAGGAATCTGGTTCCTTTAAAGATGAAGGCTTATATTGCAATGCTGGAATGAAAGCTAAATTAATTGACTAATTGTGATTAGTTTAACTTATAAGCACCACTGGTTAATGTTTAAACCAATATACAAATTAGGGAAAATAAAACATTCTTTGGATTAAGAAATGTTTTGTTTAAAAATTAGCTAAACTGAAAGTAATTAAGCCTTGGAAAATTACTTCTGTTCAAATACGTGATCTTGTTTTAGCATGTAGCTCTCAGGTATTTGGAGCCACTCTAATAATTAATTAAACAAAGTAAAGGAAACTCCTGTCGGATTGAGTAACTCAAATTGCCTGCTTTAAAATGACTCTTTGTTTGGGAAAATATTTTAAAACACTGGTTAAAACATCAGGCTGGCGTGTGGGTGTGTGGGGACGGGCCGGGTTGTTGGCGATGGGTATTGGTCCGGGGTGGCGGCGGCGTGTGTTGTCCGTCGTTTGGCTGCGGATCCTCCTTGCCTGCGGCGGCGGCGGGGGGCCCTTGTCGGCTGGTCCCTGGTTGGGGCCCCGCTAGGGGGCGGGCTGCCCCTGGTCCCCGTGGCCTCCGGATCCTGATCCAGGCCCGCCCTGGCGTAGCCGGTTTCCGGCGTAGCCCGTGGGCTCGTCACTGCGATCTCTTGGGCCCCAGCATTGCGGCTGGTGGGTGTTCCCCTGGGGCTTCCATCTGTTCCTCTCTTGGTTGGTGATCGACCCTGCGCTGATCCGCCTGTGGCCTCTGTACTCTGTGGGACCCTGGATGCATACGTCTCCTGCCTCCTCCATGTCTGTGTCAATTCCTGTAGGACGGATTGACGGTTCCTTACACCAACTATCAATCACTTGCATGGTGAAACCTTATTCAGACCTGCATGCTCGCACACACATAGGTGTGGGGACATTGGTGAGGACGGACATATCTTAAACTGAGGTTATCATCATTAGTTAGTTGTTCACAGGAGCTTACCAGAAACATTTGTATTATGTTCATTAATCCGTGCTTGTGTGTAGTGAATGTGTAATTCTTAGTTTATTCTACTAGATCCGAACTATTGGTTTGGTTCTGTACAGTTTGTTGTTTTTGTTTTTTATTACTGTTTCTCTGCCGTCCGGCAGAGGTGGAGGACTGGGATGTTTTCTTGTTTTCTTTATTTGCCTCCCTGTCTTGTGTCGTCAGTTCGCGCCTCTGTTGGTCCGGTTTCTTTTCTTCACCTTCTTCCTTTTTAAATAGAATAGAATTCTGAAGTCAGTTCTGGAGGAATCTGGTTCCTTTAAAGATGAAGGCTTATATTGCAATGCTGGAATGAAAGCTAAATTAATTGACTAATTGTGATTAGTTTAACTTATAAGCACCACTGGTTAATGTTTAAACCAATATACAAATTAGGGAAAATAAAACATTCTTTGGATTAAGAAATGTTTTGTTTAAAAATTAGCTAAACTGAAAGTAATTAAGCCTTGGAAAATTACTTCTGTTCAAATACGTGATCTTGTTTTAGCATGTAGCTCTCAGGTATTTGGAGCCACTCTAATAATTAATTAAACAAAGTAAAGGAAACTCCTGTCGGATTGAGTAACTCAAATTGCCTGCTTTAAAACGACTCTTTGTTTGGGAAAATATTTTAAAACACTGGTTAAAACTCCAGGCTGAGCGGCCTGGTTTACCCAAACAGATTATATATTACACACGGTCACAAAATCACAGTGAAATTCTATCCTAAACTAATCTAGCCTTTGCCCAGAACAGACTTTATAGATGGATTAAAGTTCTCCAGGCTTCGCCATGTTGATAGGGGTGGGGGGTTTGCTCAGATGACGTTAGCCTTAACAATGGGTTTGTTTCATCAATGTTTGCGATTCACCTGATCGGCAGTCTGATGTCCCTTGGAGTGAATTTCTCCCAGAAGCTCATGTTCTTTCCTTCGCCAGTGATGGAAGTTGGTTGATGTGCGTCTTCCCTTGAGCAAACCCAACTGAAGGCCAACATCGAAGGAGGAAGAATTGAGGCCGGAATGGCTCCTTATATAGATTCTGGTCACCCGATGGCTGTGTATTACCCAACACCTGTGTGTGTAAATCCAAGCCAGACTTGATGCAGAACATTAGCAAATCATTAGTAAAATCAGTAATTTTTTAATAAGAGTTTAATTAGTAATGTAGCTGGTTTAGTAACAAACTTCTCCAGAAAAAACCCAGATATCAGTTATGATTCCACAATCCAAAATTCAGCGTTTTAGTTTTCTTTAACCCACTGGCAGCAGCAGGGTCGTAAAAATATTTAATAAATCACAGTGAATATTAAGATTTCTGTTTGAGTGAAAAAAATAAATCAGCCAGAGAGCAGAGAGTCTGAAACAGAGTCAAGATACCTGAGTGGGAGGAAGGAAATGAGAGATGGATCAGAACTAGGGCTGATATAAAAAACAAAATGTTACCAATATGCTGTTCAATCAGTCGATATTGATAGATATCGTGATATAAAACAAATCACTGCTTTTGTCAACATTTAACATTCCCTGATACTATATGAAGATATGAGACAGTTGTTTTCTATTTAAACATTTTTTTAAATTCTGGTCAGGTCATTGGACTTTACAGCTGTTAGAGCAATATGAATTAAAAATCACTGATGTTTTTTTCCTCTCTTTTTACTCTTAAAAAGAAATGACAGAAAATATTTTTAAAACTTGCTTTTATTTCAATCATCCCTTCCTGGAGACGACTTTAATGCAAGAAACACACAGCAGTCAACATCCTTACACACAACCTCTGGTTTTAATAAGGTAGATTCATTTCACCACCTACACCGTGGTGAAACACTTAATGGTAAAAATACAAACATCATTTAAAGAAATGTCATCATTGTATTTAATTTTTAAAGCCACAAATAGTTTAAAGTTTGTTTGTGGTTGAAAGACCAGCAGAAGAAAATCTGTGTTGGTCAACGGAGGAAAGTGAACAGCTCATTAATCTCCTGTTTAACAGGATCTCTGGGGAAGTTTTACACTAATCCTGTTTAATTAACTAGTTGGAAAATATTTCAAATGAGGACATTTTACAGTACCTACAGTTGGCTACTTGTATTATCACATTTTACAACACTTTAAAATGTTCCAACTTAAGGAAAACCTGCTCATTTTAGGTAATTTTGGGAAAGGAAACTTAACTGCAACATGACTGATGATAAATGGAGAAACGCAAAATGATTTACTAAAGTGAAGCCATTTTCACACTTATGATTTGCCAGTTATCTCATTTCCGTCTGTTAATTGGAAAAATATTTTTTTATTGGTACATGGAATAACTAACACCAGTTATTACTGATGGAAATAAAGGAAAGCTCAGATAAATGCTAATTTTCTGAACAAGAAAATGAATCTACTTAACCTGGATAACTAAAAGAAATCAGCTCTAAGATAAATTGGCAGAAGTTTATCTCCAACTACGTGTCTCTTAATTATCGGTCCCTCCCGGATTTCATGATGTTTCGATCGCAAATATGAACAAATTCAGCTAATCCTCGCAAATTCTGCATCACAACTTTACAGCATCTTTTACCAATTATGACCCTCCTTTTTATCATCTCATATCTTACGGTGTCACATATCATGTACACTCCCGGTTTCTGACGTGAAAGGGCTGGAGAATAAAACATGTTATATTTGCATTTTGCCAAGGAAGGAGCTAGTTTCCTTATTAGAGTCATGAAAATCCATCAACTGTTGGAGAAATTTGCCTTTTTTTAATCCAAAATAAGTCACCTACGTGATTTGTGTCCGATGAGCACAAACAATCAGCTGTAACCAGTGACGCTCGAACACAGCAGCGGCGAGCTGCAAGTTTTCAGGAGAACAGCCTTCATGCGACCGACAGAAGCTGGAGTTGTAATAACGTTTTGCATCCGCTGAGTTATTAAAGGTCAAAAACAGTTTTGACCGACTTCACGTCTACTTTCCTTTTATTTGGGCTGTGATGGTAACCTCAGCAGCGGATCAAGGATCTTTTTCCAGCTGGTCGTGTTTTTGGTTTGTCAGAAACCAAAGTTATAGTCAAAATCAACAGAATTAATGCTGCGCTTCGACCAAAGTGAGAAAAAACACTTTCTTCTGACACAGAGACTCCTGTGAGTTTTTATAATAATTAATAAGTGATTATTCCTAATCGTTCAGTGCTGCTGGGCAGGGGCGTATCCAGGAGGTTAATAATGAGGGGCTAAAAGGGGCCCAGGGTGGGACTGTAGTACTAAAATTATGTCACTTTTTATATATCGTCAGCCTAATAGCATTTCTGCCTAACTCATTTTTTGGCCAAATTGAGATATTGGCCTAACTCTACTCTCCTTTCACTGCTGCACCAACCTGTATAACTGCCTATGTTCTCAGCCAATCAGAAAGCTTGCATCATTCAAAAAACACTATCTGCTTTAGTCATCTAATTGACTTGGGCATTTTTGATGTCATATAAAAATGTGCCCAAGTCATCTCAAAATGACGAGCAGTTTTTGCGCTACACAACAATGGGTGCCCCCATGAAGAACAAGGCTCGTCTTAGCATAAATGAAGCATTAAATCTCATCTTTGATTCATCAGGTAAGCTTATTCATATTTCTCAAACATTCTATACACTAAAGTCACTTATTAATTGTGTGTTTAAACTTCTAATCACGTTTCTGCAACAAGGGAATAAGGACTGCAATATCGCTAGCCTAAAGCTAATGTTTTAAGCTAAAGCAAAGCTAAATTCTATACAGTGCATCAGTTACATTTTGTTTGCTAAAATAATACTAGCTATAAATATATGAACAAAATTCTTGATTTGAGTAGATATACTGTAGTCTGTTAAAAATATCAACACTGCTGTTGATTGTTTAATAGCGTTATATTTAGCATTTATTTTAACAGGAATTTATTTGGTTTATTTTATATGAATTTGCCTTTTGAGTGTTTTATACATTTCATTGTTAGTTTTATATAGAATTTATTTCAGCAAACAAAAAAAAAGAACTGTTGCTGTACTATTTTCTGCTTCAGGATCAGGAAATCAACATGACATCAATTCAGAGAGTGAGTTTGGACATGAGGAAGAAGATGGGGCAGGAAGTGACAAGGACATGGACACCTGGCAACATACTGAAGAAGAAACAGCAGATGAAGCTTCCAGAGCTGCTCCTGATTCATGGTCAGAGAGTGACCATGATGACCCTATCTTGGATAATGACTATATACCAAAGAAAGAAAACTGGTCAACAAGTGGAAGCTATACAGACTCATCTCAACACAGTGAGGAAGAAAAAGGTGAGGAAGTTGAACACAGAGAGGAGGGAGGAGGTGAGAGGAGTGAAGAAAGAGGACATGCATGTAAACGTCATAAGAATCCAAGGTCACACATGTGGAAGCGACAGATGATGAAAGAGAAACGTCTGAAGGGAGAAAGTTACCAAGATGCAAAAGGAGAGACAGCCAAAGACCATGGGCCCACCCTGTAGATCACAGTACTGCTTAAGGTCGACAAAGCGAAGTTGTGAACTGCTTTGTGGTGAAGAGAGGACAGATATTTTAAAAAAATTCTGGTCCATGCCCTCCTGGGAGACACGGAAGCTGTATATCCAGGCTTTAATAGAAAATGTAAGTGATTTGTTGGAGTAAATTTGTCATCTCTGCTGTCTCCTCAGCTCATCTGCCTGTACTTCAGTCTATCTGGATTTGCTATTGTATTTTCCTTTACCTATAGGTGCCTATAAAGCAGAGTAAAGCCGGTGCTGCATCAAGGAGAAAACATTCTCTATTATACAACTTGCAACTGGCAGATGGCCGTACACTACCTGTGTGTAAGAATCTTTTCTGTTCAACACTTGGCATTGCCCCCAGAACCATTGGATCATGGTTGAACAGGAACGTCAATACAGATCTACCCAAACCCAAGATCAATAGGACTGGTAAGTAAATCACAAAATAATGATTGTACTTGAAAATTCGATTTCAAATTGCAGTGGGAGAGGGGTTATTATATCCAGTTATGGCGTATTTGCATGATCTTGCTTTAGTTACTTGCAAGTCTATAGTGTATCTCTATTCTAATTTCCATGTTTTATTTGTACTTGTTAGGTCCACATGCGCCCATATCAGATGCTGACCTGTCCTTCCTGAAGGATTGGCTCACATGTCTGCCTACCGTTCCATCCCATTACTGCCGCCATGTTCCCTCCTATCAAGACACGAAGTTTCTGGAGCCGGGAACAGTTATTTGTGACCTGTACAAACAATACTGTAAAGCTGTTGGTGAGAATGGAGCACGGGTTGTGAGTGAGGGGTATTTCCGCAAAGTGTTTCGTGAGTTGAAATACTCTGTGTTCATACCACAGAAAGGCCAGTGTGATGTATGTGTTGGTGCCAAGGCAGGAAATGTAGATCAGGATACCCTTAATGCTCATTTGAAATTAAAGGCTGATGCTCAGGCTGAAAAAGCTAAGGATAAACAGGAATCCAGTGACAAACTCTCAGTGTGGACAATAGACCTGCAGCGTGTTCTTTTGTGCCCCAAGACCCAAGCGAGCACAATGTATTATAAAACTAAATTGCAGATGCACAACTTTACTTGCTTCAACCTGGGTAACAAAGATGGCTATTGTTACCCCTGGGAGGAGCACGAGGGCTCCCTCAGCAGCGAGGTTTTTGCCCATCTGCAGTAAAAAACACTTTGAGTCAGTCTTAGAGGCCAACCCAAATATTAAAAAAATCATAGTCTGGAGTGATGGCTGCGGCTATCAAAATCGGTGTTGCACCATTGCAAATGCGTACCTTGATCTGGCCATGAAGCATGATATCACAATTGAACAAAAATTTCTGGTTGCAGGGCACACACAAATGGAGTGTGACTCCATGCATAGCTGCATTGAACGCCGTATCAGGCAAGACATTTACACTCCGCGTGATTACGTCGTCATTTTTGAAACTGCACGTTTGAACCCATCCCCGTACAAGGTCAGTTGTACCACAACAACTTCATGAAGTTATCTGGGGCCTATGTCACAACCATCCGACCAGGTAGAAAACCAGGTGATCCCACAGTCCATGACCTTCGGGCTCTCCAGTACTTGGCAGATGGTACGGTTTGCTATAAGTTAGCCTTTGAGTCAGACTGGGAGGGCCTGCCTCAGCGAGTAACCATCCCCACAGAACCATTCCCCTGGGTCCCACTCTTTCTGACCCAATTGCCACTTACTCTGAGGAAATTCCAGGACTTGCAGTCAATGAAACTCGTCCTACCAAGAGTGGTCCATGACTACTACAACAACCTGCCTCACCAAGGCAAATAAAACAATCTGGGTTAGGCAAGTGAAACATTGTTTCACGTTAGTTAACGTTAGGTTTTAAGTTAAGATAATAGTTAAATAACAAGGTTATGTTAAGGCAAGAAACAAGTTTGATGGTTTTTACTTTATTATAAAAACTGCCTATGTCAAATTGAGTTCCCTGCAAAATGTGCACAAGTCAGTTTAATATGTGATGCAATAGTTATTGTGTCTGTTTTTTTATTTCAAACTTGTTCACACATCTGGTGGGAATCACCTTTAACATATAAAAAGTTCTTACAATTTAGTGAAAAAAAGGTGTTTTTTCTTCTTTTCCAAAAACCTGAAAAAATGAGTTAGGCAGATATGCTATTAGGCTGACGATATATACTGTTAAAAAAATTGCTTTTCAACCAATTTCTTGTGATTTGTGAAAAATAAAAGACAATCACAGGTAAAAACATCGCAGCTTTTGTTGCAACTTTTCCCAAAAGCTGCTGCACCATCAGGAATTTAAGGCTCCCTTAATGTATTCATGTTTTGTTCTTTACATTTTTTTAACATTCAATGAATAAATCTACAAACTGGGAGAAAATCAGACACTTCTTCAAAACCTGTGAAATACTATTTGGCTAATTAGCGGCACTAGTGTTTGGACTTGGAGGGGCCGGTGCCCCTGTGGCCCCGCCCCTAGAACCGCCACATCCAACCAGGTCTAAGGGGGCGTCACCCCATTGTTTAAGCTCCTCCCACCCGTCGCCTCACATGCTGATCTTTTGCCGCTCCTTCCAGAACTCACCGATCCCACGCGACAAAGCCAGCTCTGCTAGGCCCCTGCACTCCTGGGGAGTAAACCCCACCAGGGCGGCGCCCTTCACGCCGACCCCCCGCCGTCCTGCCAGCTCAGCCACCCTGGCAGCGATGAGGGAGGCCGGGGCGTGGCAGTAGGGCTGACCGTCCACCACGAAGGACGGCCACGGCTCCGTCGGGTGCCCCGGCGGCTCTCTCTTCACGCTCTCCACGTTACAGGCGATCTCCACGGCGCCCTCGTGTGGCAGAGCCAGCACCTGGACTCCGGGGAGCCCGCCGGGCGCCGACTCCCTGATGGCGGCAGCGACGCTTCGGCCCATGGCGACATTCTGCGTGTCGATGGTGACGTTGCAGTTCATGACGTACGGGCTGGCGCCGACACCTGCAGAGGTCAGAGTTCACATCCAGGTCACCATCTGGTTCTAAACTTCATCTTAAAATGAACTGATTCATGTTCAGAGTTCACCAATATACTGAACTAGATTCAATGATCCATTTTAAACTGCTTCATATATAGATTTTTTCTACAGAACAGAGAAATTATATTTTCACCAATTAACCCTCTTATTACCATGGCGACAGACTAGAAAATGTGTTTTTGTTTTTTATATTTTTGCCCCTTAATCTGTAATTATATAATAATAAGACCGACAATAAACAAGAAAAAACGTAAAACTGATGACTCAGCACCAATAAAATCAAAATAAAACTCGTATAATTTGGGTCACGAGGGCGTTATTAACCCACTATGATGCTGGTTCTGTTTCAGCCAATCAGCTCGTAGAAGAAATCTAAAATCTAACCAAAACCAAACCTAAGAAACGGGATTAACGGCACACAACAGTCCTGGTTCTGTAGGTTTTCACTTCACTGTAGAAAAATAAATTCTAATGTTTATATCACTGTTTTTTTTTACTTTTACAAGCATCAAACAAAGAAGCCTTTTTTCCTTAATTCATTCCTTTGAATTCCTGAAACTATTTTGATTTTATTATATTTTAAAGCTTAAAAAGGCTGAAACTGGACTGGAGATTTAATGTCTTTTAAAATAAAATAAAATAATACAAGCGGACTTAGCGAGAGTAGAAAACAATAGAATGACTTGAAAACAGAGATAACGTTTAGAAACGTTTAAATAATAATTTGCCCATATTTGAGACTAAACAAATGCCTGGAGTGTTTTTACATTGCAATAACCTAGTCTCCCAGTTGTACTTGAATGCTCCATGGGCAGCTGTTGGGAAAATCCCTACTCATCAACAGCGAGTCTAACTGGATGCTGATGAAAGATGACAAAGTTCTGCAGGAGAACCCATTAATGTTTAGTGATAGCTGAGTTATTTCTGGTGTCACTTTTTAAAGATTCCCTGTAAAAACGTTGCACTGCGCTCCGAGCTCCTAACAAACATTCTGTAGGTGTTCAGGTAGAAAACATATGGAAATGTTCAGAATATATATTAATATATATAGCATTAGTTATTATTATGATGAGCAGGAATGAACATTAATATCTGGTTCTGATCTCAGTGGTGTAGAAGAGTTTAACAGTCACCTGTCAGTCCGTATCGTTTCTCTGGTTGTGGCCCAACATCCGGTATGAGGGCCTGCAGGTCCAGGCTCCTCCGGAACCAGCCCATCTCCTTCCTCCTCTGGGCCAGGCCTCGCTGTAAGGGGAGGTCCGCCCAACCAAACAGGAAGGCGCCGGTCCCGCGGACCGTCTGCGTGAGTCCGTGGGCAACGGCTGAGCGGGAGACGAACCGTGATCACAAACCCAGAAACAAAGAAGTCACGTTATCAGAGCTTTGGCACGCCGGGCCCGTTCTAATTCTAATCTGTCATCACACCTAGTTGGTTAGCATACTGGTGGGTGTGGGGTGGCTCATTATCAGCGCTCCGTCAGCTGATGGAGCGCCAGACTAATCAACACATCCATGTGTGTTTCTAACAACCCTGGGAATGAGTACAGAACCGACCCGCCAAACAGAGCCTGTTTCTGCAGCTGTCAGAATAGGAACTCTAGGATGCTGAGGCAGACAGAATGGATCAATCCTCCACCAACATATACGATATTTTTATTTTTTGTTTTCTCTTGAAATAAACTAAACATTATCAATAATAAATAACTTAAAGGTTGAATGTGGAACATTTTCATAAAAAGTTATAGTTAAATAAAACATCCACAGGGGGTTTAGAGGCGAGCAGAATTAAAGTACAACATTTCCAGCAGCTGCTTCAGAGCCCCAGAGATTTTGTTATCCGTCTCAGGAGAGGAGTGACCGCAGAAGAACAGAAATTAGAGTAGTTTTAGGTGAAGCCTACACTAGATGGACCCACATAAAACATTTCTACATCATCAAACACACGTAGAAACAGAGACTTTCCACCTGGATCGGTAAGCTAACTCACTAGCTAACTTGACTAGCAAGTTAACAGAAACTAGAGTAGTTTTAGGTGAAGCCAACACTAGAAGGACCCACATAAAACATTTCTACGCCATCAAACACACGCAGAAACGGAGACTTTCCACCTGGATCGGTAAGCTAACTCACTAGCTAATTTGACTAGCTAGCTAACAGAAACTAGAGTAGTTTCAGGTGAAGTCAACACAAGATGGACCCACATAAAACATTTCTACGCCATCAAACACACGCAGAAACGGAGACTTTCCTTCTGGATCTGTAAGCTAACTCACTAGCTAACTTAACTAGCTAGCTAACAGAAACTAGAGTAGTTTTAGGTGAAGCCTACACTAGATGGACCCACATAAAACATTTCTACACCATCAAACACACGCAGAATCAGAGACTTTCCTTCTGGATCTGTAAGCTAACTCACTAGCTAACTTGACTAGCTAGCTAACAGAAACTAGAGTAGTTTTAGGTGAAGCCAACACTAGATGGACCCACATAAAACATTTCTACATCATCAAACACACGTAGAAACAGAGACTTTCCACCTGGATCGGTAAGCTAACTCACTAGCTAACTTGACTAGCTAGCTAACAGAAACTAGAGTAGTTTTAGGTGAAGCCAACACTAGATGGACCCACATAAAACATTTCTACACCATCAAACACACGTAGAAACAGAGACTTTCCACCTGGATCGGTAAGCTAACTCACTAGCTAACTTGACTAGCTAGCTAACAGAAACTAGAGTAGTTTTAGGTGAAGCCTACACTAGATGGACCCACATAAAACATTTCTACGCCATCAAACACACGCAGAAACGGAGACTTTCCTCCTGGATCGGTAAGCTAACTCACTAGCTAACTTAACTAGCTAGCTAACAGAAACTAGAGTAGTTTTAGGTGAAGCCTACACTAGATGGACCCACATAAAACATTTCTACGCCATCAAACACACGCAGAAACGGAGACTTTCCTCCTGGATCGGTAAGCTAACTCACTAGCTAACTTAACTAGCTAGCTAACAGAAACTAGAGTAGTTTTAGGTGAAGCCTACACTAGATGGACCCACATAAAACATTTCTACGCCATCAAACACACGCAGAAACGGAGACTTTCCTCCTGGATCGGTAAGCTAACTCACTAGCTAACTTAACTAGCTAGCTAACAGAAACTAGAGTAGTTTTAGGTGAAGCCTACACTAGATGGACCCACATAAAACATTTCTACGCCATCAAACACACGCAGAAACAGAGACTTTCCTCCTGGATCGGTAAGCTAACTCACTAGCTAACTTAACTAGCTAGCTAACAGAAACTAGAGTAGTTTTAGGTGAAGCCTACACTAGATGGACCCACATAAAACATTTCTACGCCATCAAACACACGCAGAAACAGAGACTTTCCTCCTGGATCGGTAAGCTAACTCACTAGCTAACTTAACTAGCTAGCTAACAGAAACTAGAGTAGTTTTAGGTGAAGCCTACACTAGATGGACCCACATAAAACATTTCTACGCCATCAAACACACGCAGAAACAGAGACTTTCCTCCTGGATCGGTAAGCTAACTCACTAGCTAACTTAACTAGCTAGCTAACAGAAACTAGAGTAGTTTTAGGTGAAGCCTACACTAGATGGACCCACATAAAACATTTCTACGCCATCAAACACACGCAGAAACAGAGACTTTCCTCCTGGATCGGTAAGCTAACTCACTAGCTAACTTAACTAGCTAGCTAACAGAAACTAGAGTAGTTTTAGGTGAAGCCTACACTAGATGGACCCACATAAAACATTTCTACGCCATCAAACACACGCAGAAACAGAGACTTTCCTCCTGGATCGGTAAGCTAACTCACTAGCTAACTTAACTAGCTAGCTAACAGAAACTAGAGTAGTTTTAGGTGAAGCCTACACTAGATGGACCCACATAAAACATTTCTACGCCATCAAACACACGCAGAAACGGAGACTTTCCTCCTGGATCTGTAAGCTAACTCACTAGCTAACTTAACTAGCTAGCTAACAGAAACTAGAGTAGTTTTAGGTGAAGCCTACACTAGAAGGACCCACATAAAACATTTCTACATCATCAAACACACGTAGAAACGGAGACTTTCCACCTGGATCGGTAAGCTAACTCACTAGCTAATTTGACTAGCTAGCTAACAGAAACTAGAGTAGTTTCAGGTGAAGTCAACACTAGATGGACCCACATAAAACATTTCTACGCCATCAAACACACGCAGAAACGGAGACTTTCCTACTGGATCTGTAAGCTAACTCACTAGCTAACTTAACTAGCTAGTTAACAGAAACTAGGGTAGTTTTAGGTGAAGCCTACACTAGATGGACCCACATAAAACATTTCTACAACATCAAACACATGCCGAAACAAAGACTTTCCTGCTGGATCGGTAAGCTAACTCACTAGCTAACTTAACTAGCTAGCTAACAGAAACTACAGTAGTTTTAGGTGAAGCCTACACTAGATGGACCCACATAAAACATTTCTACATCATCAAACACACGTAGAAACTGAGACTTTCCTCCTGGATCGGTAAGCTAACTCACTAGCTAACTTTGCTAACGTTAGCTGTTAGCTAAACTCCCCTAGGATACATTCCTCACTGGACACAGTTGGTCACAGCAAACCTGGCAACCCAACAGATGGAATTATGTTTTTATTGGTGTAACTACAACCTATAAACACTAGATGGCGCTATCGTGCTCATGTTCCATTTCCAACCTCCAACAGGCTGTCTTATACACCCTGCTCCCAACTAAACCAACTAACCCAGTTAGCAAGGGGCGCTCTTCTGCTACAATCACCAGAAATGTACAAAAGCTTCATTTGAATACAAATATTTTTCCTACAAATTAATATATATATACATAAATATACAAATCCTAAGCTACACTTAACACCACATTAAAACCCATGACAATATTACCCCCCCCAGTCTCTGCATGGCCTCGCCTGGAACCTTTAGATGGTGCTCGGGTCCCTGGGGAATGATTTACCCGAACACTTGGTGAGGAACAGGAAGGCAGGTGGGTGAAAACACTTTAACGTGACTTATCTTAAAACTCAGTAACACATCTGGTCAGCATGTTCCTGCAAAGCTATAAATATTCAATAAATATCTAACAACATCCTGTGTGTAATCTTTATTTCTGTATAAATCTATGCTTAAAATGCTTAAAAGTCCTGGAGGTAAATCACAACTAACAGTAATGAAGGTTCTGACATTTCACACGCAGACTCCCTGTTTTAATCGAAACGCTCCGGTTCTTTAAAGAAACTCACCCAGAGCCCGCTGGACGCACTCCTCCACCCCCACTTCCTCCCCCAGCGGGTAGATGGGGACCAGGTCCACCGCCCCCATGCAGGGGTGGAGCCCCCTGTGGGCGCGCATGTCTATGAGCGAACACGCCTTCTGGCACGCTGACAGGACGGCGTCCGCTGGAAGGAGAAGCACATCGCTGAGCGTTTGGAAGTCCTATTTCTGAGCTGATTGAGAGGAAAAGCTCGTTAAAAGGTTCCTGGAGCTCCACAGCAGATCATTATCTGCATCTCAGAGGAACCAAAGGGCTCAACCCCCCCCCCTCCCTATGAGTCACTTACTGATGGAGTCGATGGAGGCCACGATGGTGATGACGGAGCGGTTGTAGTCGTGATCGTTAAAGATGTTCAGCACGGTGGTCTCCTCCCGTTTAACGCCTGACCAAGAATGACAGCAGATAGATAAAATAATCGTGAAACTCCAGAAAACATCAGAAACATGCCCCCTAAATATTAAACTGAAATTGGTGATCCCAAGCGGCGCATCAGAGTGACATCAGCGCTCGCTCTTCTTCTGCGTCGGCTGCTGTGTTTATTTCTTAACTGGTGTTGCTATTAGCGACGAGAAGTTACCAACACTGCTTCACCCACCAAATTTAGACCTTTTTATTTTATTTCAGAAGGCGGTTTAATTTATATAGCACACTTTCAACACAAGGGAATTCAAGGATCTTTACATAATTTAGTGGTAAACACACCAAATATATGATCAGAGTCTGAAAATTTAAAACATAGAATCACTATAAAAAAATGTTTAGGAATTGAACCATAAAACAAAAACTTATGTAAAAGTATGAAAATTAAGTAAGGGGTAATGCCCGACGAGATGTTCATTATCAGAAAATAATGGACGAAGCGGTTCACGCCTTCACTAGAACCAGGAAAGTAGAACCCATCACCCCAGTTCTAAAGTCCTTCCTCTGGCTCCCTGTAGCTCAGAGAATAAACTTCTAAATACTCCTACTAGTTTATAAATCATTGAATGGTTTAGCACCAGAGTACATTAGAGATCTGCTATCACGGTACAAACCATCCAGACCAATCAGGTCCTCCAGCTCTAGTTTACTGATCAGAACCAGAACCAAACATGGAGAAGCAGCTTTTAGTTTCTATGCTCCTCATATCTGGAATACACTCCCAGAATGCAAAGCTGCAGAGACACTGAACTCTTTTAAATCTAAAATTAAAACTTACGCATTTAGACTGATCCTTTTATTGCTTGTTTTTAATTTTCATACAAATTATTGTCTTGATTATTGTTTTATTGTTAATACTTTCTTGTATTTTAAAATTCAACGTGATTTATGCTCTTTTCTGTGTTGCGTTGAATTGCCAATAAATGAAAATATTTAGCGATGGATTAAAAGCAGTAACAGTAATTAACAAGAATAAAAAGCAAAATCATATATAACCATAAGCCAATACATTTATCGTATTTTTTATTTTCTATTCATTTGATTTTATTGTATTTTTTTGTTTTATTTTTTAATTTTGTTGTATTTATTTTATTTGTGTGTTTATTTCATTTAGTTTTATTTTATTTTGTTGTATTTATATATTTTGAGTTTATTTAATTAGTATTTGTTTTTTGTTGCATCTATTTTATTTTGTGTATTAATTTAATTCAGTTTTATTTTATTTGTAATTATTTCATTTTGCTAATTTATTTTATTATATTATTTTTTGTGGTATCTATTTTATTTTGTTTAATTTATTTCATTTGTGTATTCATTTGATTTTGCTTATTTGTTTTACTGTATGTATTTTTTATTTTTTTATTTTGTGTATTTATATTATTTTAGTTTCTTTTTGTAATTATTTACCAATTACATGTGCACTTTTATTATTATTCATGATAAAATATCAGTATTTTATTTTTCAGCCTTTATATGAGAGAATGAGTCATCAAGAAATAAAAAACGAGTTAAAAACATCAAATATTTGGAGACGGTGGGAATTCGTGAATACTATATTTTACAAATATAAAGATAAATCCTGAATGTTTTATGCGATCACTGGTTGGTGAGAAAGGTACGAACCGACCCTGAGAGTCGTACAACGCCGCCTTGGCCACATCCTCCACCAGCTGCTTCCTGCGAGCCTCTGAGACGTTCAGAAGACAAGCAGCCAGACGTCTTCCCAGGCTCCTGGAGGAGGCCATACTCCTGCAACGACAAAACCATCTCCACCACTAAGGGGCGCTGTTTGGGCAGTCACACAAAGATTAAAAGCCAGAATTTCACTTATTCAGCACGCATTAAAGAAAGAGAATATGTGCGTTGACTTTTCTGATTCAGATTTTCTACATGAAATTCATTCATATATAAATGTCGCACTTTATTACTAAATGTTTGATTAGCATGCTAAACTGGCCACCTAAAAAAGAGATAACTTGGAACAAAATATTCAGCTCGGAGCTAAATATTTAGCCAATACGCAAATTCACATTTGCTGATACGTGGAAGTGGACTGTCAAAATAAAAGCTGGGTTTTGCTATATAATTCATCTTTAAACGTAATGATGTTAATTTACGGTTTAAAGTGAAATGTTGGGGGAAAAGTTTAAATAGGTAACCAGGCGACGTTCAACCCAGCTTTTATTTTGGTAGTCTACTTCCGCTTGGCTGCAAGTAAATTTATATATTAGGTAAATATTGTGCTACCTGGTTTAGCTCGTTAACTAAATATTTTGAGTTATTAACTGTGACATGAATAAATGACACGGTGAAAATGACTAAATGAAAAAAAAAACAACGCTTATGAACAACCCAAATTATTGCTGCAACTTTACAAACGGCAACAAATACAAACCAACTGAAGCAACAATGATTTCTGTTGTGTGTGCGTAATACCTGATTCGTCTCTGCCCGTTTGTGTGCAACTTCTGCTACTGCAGCTGTGTGTTCAAATGCACACAAAAATATCACAAATTTACAGAGCCACACATTTCATATCACATTTTAACGATAAATTTAAAGCAGCTCCTACGTTACAAACGTCTGCACCAGCTGGCTGATTCACCCAGACTAAAGCACATTTACCCACAGATCATAGCTACAATCAGACTCAGGTTTGTGCTTACATGATGCGTTTAAATGCAGCTAGAATGCTGGGTCATCTGAGTTTTCTGATCGCTTTCCCTCTAAACTTGCGGCTGAAGAGGCAAAGATGTGTGTAAAAAATAATACCGCAGAACCTTACAGTTCCAACATATTTCATTTTTAAAATCAGAAAATTGTTTAAATAGACATCAGAAAATTCATTTTAAGAAGTTTTATTTGGATTTACATTAATAAGATGAAATCAGAGATGCTCAACATGGATAAAAGCTTTATTGCTTGATTTGAAATCCAACGAGTTAGTTTGGAAATAATTGTCAAGAAATTTAAAACAGAGTTTTCTATTTTCAAAATTAAATTATTTGTTTTGAAACTGTATAGAAATCATTCATGTATAAGATTTCCCATGCAGCCCTGAATGCACCACATGTGTGGATGTCTGCATGAGTCATCAGACGGTGAGTTTGATGACTCAACAGTTTTTCCCTGCTTCTGTTTTATGATTCTGGGTCATTTTGGCTAAATCACATGTGAAATCTCCAAATTAGAATTATTGCTGTTTTTGAACCCTCTGCAGTATAAATACATATTTGGGCTTTATTTAAAGGTAACACCCTCTAGTTTTACCCAGAGCAGTCAGAATCACTAAGTATGACTCGTAAAACGTTATGAACTTTATAACTCACAGAAAAAAAGATTTGATTTCTATCCTCGCCTTAATTCTTTGTGAAACTATAAGTGCGGATATCTACAATGGGTAGCTGGGAACTGAAACACACTCTGTGGCAGAAGGATAACATGTTGACGACTCAAACTTCAAATTTGAAAAGTATATCCGTAAAAATTATTTCTTTACATCATTTTTTCTATGGGTATGTCTCGGCGCTTTAGTTGGTCCTTTGGTTTATCCAAGTTGGAAACATTTGGGAACTTACTGGAAAAGTGACTTTTGAATGTTTCAACCCATATGCTGCCTGTCTAACTCGTACCTACTTTAGTTTTTATTAATATTTTATAGTTGCATTTATTTTATATTTATAGCCTAATTTTATATTTTTATCGAAATGATCAGAATATCTAAATTTGTTGTCTAATTTTTGTCTATTTTTCATCTAAATTATCTAAATATTACATTTTTTATTCTGAATTTTATCTAAAATGACTATATGGACATAACAGGACCAAACTTTCTGGGAATTATAGATTTTAGACATGCGGGAGCCCGTCACAGCTAGGAAAAATAAATTCTTGACGTTTTTTATTTCTGTAAAAAATGCTTTAGAGTCACTCCTGTGGTTGTTGTTTGTCAAAATAGTTTATATCGTTGGAAAAATGAGGCTCTGAGCTTTGATTTGATGAATAGTTTGTTGGGGTGCGTGATGTATGGGAATGCATGCATGGCTGTGGAAACATACTAGGAGTCATAATGCATGAAGTGACAGATCGTTTAGAGGGAAAGTCATCAGAAAACTCAGATGTCCCAGCATTCTACCTGCATTTAAACGCACCATGTAGGCGCAAATCTGGAGACATGAAATGGGTCTGATTAATAACGCTGATCTGTGTGTAAATGTGGTTTATTCTGTGTCTATCAGGTGCAGATGTATTTACTAGGGATGCAGCGATACCACTTTTTTCAAACCGATACGATACCGATTCTTGGATCAGAGTAATTCAATCACAAATAACGCAAATAACTGGAAGGCAGGTTTTATTTTTCTTCTCTGCTTGTCACAACAAATGATGGCAAATTAGAAAAAAAATAAAATATATTTATAAAAATGACAACGAAACTAAAATACATATTTTCTGTGACATCATTGCCGAGTTTCGGTTCATGTTATCAGTTAACTGTCACTGATACAGTACATAAGAACGGTATCGGTCCTGATACCAGCATCAGTATCGGTGCATCCCTAGTATTTAATGACCATTTTGAATTCATAGCTACTTTTATGTAATGTGAAATCGTGCGTGTGAATGCATTTCATACTCATAATCTCTTCATGTTTGTGTGTACATTTGAACTACAAGTTCCCAAAATTACCCACACAGATGTTCTGAGACTATTTTATCTCCATAGGCACGCAGCCCCTTTTTTATCTGGTATATCTGGTGTTTTGCATGAGCCTAGATGTTTAGTTTAATGAAGATTTATCACTTAATTGCCAGAATCCAGAACTATCAGGGTGACGAGCTTTAATAATGTTTTATTTGAGGAGATAACTCCATGCTTTGTCATTTTAATGCCCAGGTTACCTTTCAAAAGAAGAAGTGGATCCCTTCTATCCTGACTGGACCCTGAAACGTCCTGTGCAGCAGCAACCTGGTCTGGACTGAACAGAACCTGCAGTTACAAACAGGTCCAAAGTCCAGCCTGTGCTGGTTTATCGGAGTCCCACTGCAGAGACACATGACAGCATGTTCAGCTGAAGCTTAAACACCAAGATGATTCACAGTTTAGCTCTTCCTGTTTGGTTTTCCGGTGGCTCTGCTGCCACCTGCTGGAGCATTAGGATTCATACAGCCTGTGGTTAAGCCAGAAACAGATTGTTCCAGAGTAACTTTTTTAATTTGAAACATAAAAATTCGTTTTATGAAATTATCAACCCGATCCCAGTTATAAAACAATGTAGTCACGGTTTTTAGTTGTTATACCAACAGGCAAAAGGTTTCATTAAGCTTCCTTCTATCAAGACACTGATTTTACAGCAGTCTCTCCTCTTTAGCAAGCATGTGGCAATGGTGGAAAGGAAAGACTGGGTTAGCGTAAACCGATGTAAGTGGGAACTGCTAGCTCAGTTTTGTTCAGTTTCGCTCGTATCTTTCCTGACAGAACGCCACACACATTAGAATTTACACAGCAGATCTTTGTGAATTCATTAACAGGTAAATATTAAAGCAGTGTGTAATTATTATTCAAATGTTGTTTCTCAAAATTGTAACAACAATTTGTTTATTTAAAAACTGAATTTATCTTTTTCTGAGGATTAGTCTTGGAAAGAGGATGTTGTCCTATATTCGGGGTCGTTCCATATTTGCAAAAGTTACAATGGCCCAAAAAGGGCGCCGCCATATTTCCAATCCATACCAGAACGTCTCAATGATACGTTAGTTATTCACCACTAATCACTAAGTTGTAATGTTAACTTTTTACGGATATATACGGAATATTTATATGGATCACATGAGGTTTAGGCACTGGCCTTCTAATTCTAGGATTTGAAAAATAGTAAAGTTAGATATAAGCAATGCTCCTCGAATATACAGATTAGTAATTAATCAACCAGGCTAGCCAATCAGAGAAAAGAAAGGACTGAAGAGGTGGGTTTATGCATAAAATTGATATCACACTCCGCTAACAAAAAGGCTCTTAAAACAATCGATATTTGAGAATCTCTGCGTGTGTTTGTATAATTTATTAGTTCTTGTAACTATGTTCTTCAGTTGTGTTCTTGTCGTAAACTTGCATTCTGTTAAATAAAGTTGTTGGGGGGGAAAAAACAACAAGCATTATTGCGAAACAAGCCGTTTTACTTCGTGGTGCAACATTAATTCCAGGATACAAGTTCAATTTCAGGAAAAATAATACTGTATAACACCAACGGTAACATTTTATCATATTTCAACTACAACTACTATATATATATATATATATATATATATATATATATATATATATATATATATATAGTAGTTGAAAGCTGTAAAAGAGCATGAATTAGGGCCTTTAAAAAACAAATTTATCCGGTTATGTGTGGCTGGGATTTTTTTCTAAAGGAGCGGAGGAAAATATTTGTTAGTTTTTTTTTAACGGCTAGATGTGTACATGACCTAAATCTGTAGTTAAAAGTCCTAATTTGCTGAAATAGGGGTTCCTAATAAAATTCTGTGTAAGACGCTATTGCACTAGCCGTGTGGTGTTCAATTACTTATGTCTATGTCTGAATCCATATCATGTACATTTCTCAAAATTTTTGGTTTTATATTTACTGTGTATGTTTTGTCCCAGAAAAAGAAAAACCCGCTCTGGTTGTCCAGCCTCGTAACCGGATACAGGTGGGACTCAATCATCCCGCTCTGATATATCTTTGCTCTGGGAGGATTTCTTGATAAACAGCGCCTCTCTGTGGTCAGAAACTGTGTCTTACCGTCGCTATTTTTTTATATATTTCTATAAAAATATCTCCCAATGTGAGGCGGCTAATTGTAGTTGACTAACAGAGAGTTTATTCCAGTGTTTAGTTGCCGGAAGGCCTCGTCGTACTGCAGCCCGCTAGCATCGGTGTTTGCTAGCTGCGCAGAGGAGCAGAAACTGTCAACTCATGCTGTTGTTTCAGACTCCATGTTGGCCTCCAGAGCAGCAGCAGCAGCAGCCGTAGCAGCGGGCTTCTCTCTCATCACTGTGGCCGAACACATGAGCTCCGTGGCGGGCCCCGCTCACTGTGAGCTCCGGGGGCCGCACGGGAGGAGGCTCCAGCGGCTGGTCGGGGTCTCCGGCTGCGGTCCGAACCGGGTCAACGACCTGCTGCTGCTGCGAGCCGAATCAGACGGAGAGGAGAGGAGTTCCAACCGGCACGTCGTCTTCTTCCACGGAGACATCCAGGTCAGACTCCCTCCATCACTCCATCATGTGTCCGGGCAGAGGCGGTGTGGACACCCAGGGCTGTGGGGGCCCTGCCCAACGCAGAAATTAAGCCTTGATGACAATCATACAACAGAGCGTTAGGGCCATTGTAAATAAAAAAAATAAAATGTTTTAGAGTAAATTTCTGCGTAAAAAAAATAAACTCACACACTTGTCAGAAAAAATGAGTAAATTCTCTGATGTTAAGTAGGAAAATTATGAGTAAAAACTCTGAATTTCTGAGATTAAAGTCACGTATTTTCCTGAAAGCAAACTGGGAAATTCTGTGTCACAAAAGTCATAAAATTACGAGTTAAAAGACAAAAATATTTAGATTAATCTCGGATATTTTCTAAGAAAAAGAAGCACAGTTCTATGATGTAGACATTTCTATGATTAAACGCATACATTTTCGATATCTAAAATTATTTAGGCCCTATTTCTGACATTTTAAAGTCAGAAAATTTTAAGAAAAAATGTATACCTTCAATCATAAAAATTTCTTTTTTTTTTCTCCCAAATTTTCCACTTCTCTAAATCAGAAAATTATGCTTTTTTCCCCCAAGAAAAAATCGGAAATTACTTTTAAAATTTCTGTTTTAATTAATAAATTTTCAACTTTTGTGACAGAGAAGTTATACGTTTATTTTTTGTGGAAACTATGTGCAATTAATCTCAGTAATTCTGATTTGTATAATTACAATTTTGCTACTTTTTTTTACATCAGAACATTTCTGAGATTTTCTGGAAAATATGTGATTTTAATCTCAGAATTTCTGAGTTTTTTCGGTGGAAATTTACTTCAAAATACTTTTTTTCTGTTTACAATGGCCCTAATATGTTGTAGAATCAGGACCTAAAATAGTTGCAACACTACAAATTACATATATATATATATATATATATATATATATATATATATATATATATATATAATATTTTGCATCTAAATGAATTAGAATGTGTCAAACACAACTGAATGCAATCTGCTACTTCTTACTGCAGAGGAACCAGAAAGATAAAACTATTTGACAGTAGTTGTTTCTGCTGCTTGTTAGTTTCCTTTCATGCCGTGTGTTCTGGCATATCAGAAAAACAAACTTTATGTGGTTCTAAAGTCCTTCCTCTGGCTCCCTGTAGCTCAGAGAATAGACTTCTAAATGCTCCTACTAGTTTATAAATTATTGAACGGTTTAGCACCAGAGTACATTAGAGATCTGCTATCATGGTACAAACCATCCAGACCAATCAGGTCCTCCAGCTCTAGTTTACTGATCAGAACCAGAACCAGAACCAAACATGGAGAAGCAGCTTTTAGTTTCTATGCTCCTCATATCTGGAACAAACTGCCAGGAGAAAGTAAAGCTGCAGAGACACTGAACTCTTTTAAGCCTAAAATTAAAACTTACCTATTTAGACTTGATTATGAGTAAATGTTTTTACTTTTTTATTTTTAATTGTCACAGTCATTTGTACCTACATTGTTGTATTTTCTTGATTATTTTCTTATTGTAATTCCTCATTTGTATTCTAATCATGTAAAGCACCTTGAATTGCCCGGTGTTAAAAGTGTGCTATACAAATAAAACTGCCTTGCCTTGCCTAAATGGAAGCGAACAAAGGCTGTTTTAATCGGTGCAGTAGGAAGTCCCCTCCAGTTAAGCCTGGGCGGTATACCGTTTGATAACAAAAACCGGTGTTTATTTTCGTTATGATATGAATTTTTAATATACCCCTATACCGGCGAATATCTCGGACAACTTCCGGAACGTTTAATGAGGGGAAATGTTTCAGCCAGGACCGATTTCACTGCTACGCGCTCTTCACCAGTGTAGAAAATAAAGTTTTTAACTAAGTACAGCTGATGGCACCAGCGAAGCAAACAATTCTGATGAAGTGTTTCCAAAAAAGAGGATCCTCGTCTATAGTTTAAAAAGTTTATCGGCTTTAAAATGTCAGACGAGAACCGAACGGCAAACCTTTTACAAACGCTATTGGGAGTAACCAGTAGGGGGAGTGTTGAGCGCTATTTGACCGTCTTTAGGTAAACGCGGCCAATGGCGGTAAAAGTAGTAAGAAAGAAATCATTAATAGCAGTAAATATGTTTTACATGCCATCTATAATAATTCTGCTGTTATCTGAATATTAACCAGCTAATAATCACCTACGGCCGCCATGTTTATTTTATTTCTTCTTTGACAAAACATGACGTTGTGCGCGGTGGCAGAGAGGAGTATTTACTGCTGAAATACATATTTGTTTATCTACTCTTCCTATTTAATATATATATACTTTCTGTTTCCCAGTGAATTAGACAGGAGGAAAGCTCTATGTATTATGTCTATAATCTGTTTAGATCCATAATAATCTGCAGTTCTTATTTAGAAAAATTGCCTTTAGTTTCTCAGTTGACTGGATCGCTCGCAGCTCGCACAAAAAGTAGTTTAGACGCAGAAAAACCCCAGGCTTCAGGTTTGGTGGAGACAAACGCTTCATAAAAACTGTCCTACATTCTGACCCTCGCCAGTCCCTGCCTGCAGTTTTCACATCTTCTCACAACCATAAATGACCTTCTAACTGCCTGTTACGATAATTTATCTGCTCTGTTTCGCCTGGATTCCTGACTCTCCTCGCGAGGTTGTTTTTTTAAGTAGTGGCTGATTTTCCCAGGTCGTATCGGTAACGGGAAAACCCCATTTTTATACTCTATGGAAAACTATTTTATCTTCTTTTTCTGCGTTTCCATACAGCGCCCCATAGTGGCACAACGCTGCATAGTTATGGTAACTAATCTTACTGTAATAATCTGCGTTTGTGGGAGCATGTAGATATTAAACAGAAGGGGTCCCATGATGGAGCCCTGGGGAACCCCACATGTAACTTTCATCTGTTCTGATGAGAAATTTCCGACAGAAACAAAACATTTCATGTCATTAACAACTTTGACGAGACTTAACGACGGGAAAAACTTTATTGGTTTATGATGTCATCAAGGTTTGATCGGTTAATTTTATTAAATTCAGACATTTTCTCTACATAATTTTTACATGGGGGGGTAACGCTGTACAGATTTAGTTTGGTTCAGGAGCTACTGTCACTGGAGGATTAGTTAGTCTCTCAACTGCATAAATATTTTCTAATAATAATAATAATAATTTTTATAAATAAATAAATATTTCAGAGAATGATTTCAGAAAAGAACCGTTCCCTGCCGAGTTTAGTCAACAGTCTGCCATAATATTTAAACCTAAATCCCAGATTTCTGGATATTTTTCATTTTGACGTCTGAATGCTGCTCAGAACATTTTACTTCGTCATCTTCGATGTTTGAAAGTCTCATCGCGCGTTCCCCTTCCCGTCTCTCGTCCTGCATTAACCTCACGGCGCTCCAGTTTTCCTGCGGTTTTCCTAACTTCAGGCCCGTTCATCCATTGTCCCCCTCGGCGGCTCATTAAGCGGGCGTTAACATTCCCACAGCGTCCCAGGAGACCTTTGTCCTGCCGGGATGCTCTGACGATGATGTTGGCATGGAGATAATCTGAACGAGGTCATTGTGTTCGGCCCGATGCGATTCTGAGGAGATGATCGGGATGAAACGGGGTCAAAGGTCTTGGGGTCGTTGCGCTCTCACAGGAATATGAGAAACATGATTTTAATGGATGGATTAGAGTTTAGATCTTTGACCTGTTGGGACGTCTGAAGTCTGATTTCTGAATCTTTTAAAAAGGTTGTGCCACCAATAAATTGCTTTATTTTTTATTAGATTTTAAACAGCAGGGAATAACTTGTTTATAGATGTAATGCTATATAGATCATACTAGCCTTGGCAACAATTTAATAAGAATTGAATCTACTATTTATTTTTTAAATACCAAATCTGATTTTAATCGATTTATTTTTTTAGCTGTGTTTTGTTACAACTAAATTGTAAGCAATGCAAAGTATTTTCAGAAACTTGGTTTATTTTAATCACCCCGTCCTAGAGCTGTGAAATATCCCAGTCCTGGTCAGACTGACGTCACTCTGGGTTCTGCATCGGTATAAAAACATAAAAATAAAGGAAAAGTCTCAATTTCCAACAATTAAATCTTCACAAACAGAAAATCCAATTAATTGATAGAATCAATTAACTCAGTTCCTCTAAAACTACACCCAATAAATAGATAATTT